>SKCR01024978.1:0-171249 GCA_019454045.1 Zanthoxylum bungeanum | reverse complement strand
CTACAGGCAGAGAGATACCGAGCACCCTTATCAGTAAACCGACCACATTGGGTCAGCGACCGAGCAATATACAGGTCGACAGAAGCATCCTCAATGCAAAAAATCATTTATGGACGACCACATTGAGAACCGACCACATCACAGCCGGCCATATCCGGAACCAACCGTGTAGCAAGACGTGCTCCAGAAGATAAGAAATCCTATTCCTACAGGATAAGACATTTAATTATCCTACTTCCATTGGGGTAAAATTGATAAGTCAACATCCTAATAAGATAAAGAGAGTAAAGATAGTTTTGATTAAGAATTCTTATGGGAAAAGAAGAATTTGGTCAACTAGGAGTCCTTTTAGGAAGAGAAAACCATCTTCAGGTGGAAATTCTTATGCTAATAGGAGTCTGATTTCTGTATTATTATAAATAGGGGGGCAGAGCATATGTAAAAGGCATCAGAATCAAGATAAAACAAAATAATTGTTGAGAGACTTGTAAGCACAATAGAGGCAAGTTTCAGTAATAAAAGAGCAGTTCAGTTTGTGTCCGTGGACGTAGGTCGGATCCAAATCCGCCGAATCACGTTAAATCTCCCTGTCGATTGGCGTATTTTCTGTCTTCTGCTAAGTTTGCTTTGGGTTTCCCCATAACCAAACAAATTCACCGTTGAAGGAGGATTACCTCGGAGGTAATATTCCCATATTGCCCTGAGACCAAAATCAGCCATCAACAACTCATAATAAACATTTTTCATTATAATAAATCATCAAAATGATACTTTGAAAACTCACCTAAAGCAACACTCATAAATACATAGAGAAGGTAGAAGAGAGAAGGTAATTTTTAGAAACCTCCCCTAAGGTTTGAGATATTTTCAAGTACATAGAAAATATGACATAATTAGCAAATACCTCCGTTGCCGTCAGCTACTGTTGTAGTTGATTGTCAATTGACTATGCAAGCTCTAAATTTCCCTTGGTGATAGAATTAGAGGTGGCAATTTGGGTCAGGATTCGTTTATTCGTTCGATTCGAATCGCTTTAAAGCGAATACGGGTTTGGAAAAATAGATTCGTTTAATAAATTGGTCAATTCGATTCGATTCGTTTAATAATACGAATTTAAGCTCATTGATTCGTTTATTCGTTTAGGATTCATTTTATTATTTTTATTTACTAATTCTTGTTAATTTTCAATTAAGATTCGATAAATTATAGTTAATTATCATAGAAAAAAGTAATATTTTCAATATTTGATGAGGTATTTTTAGTAAATATATTAATTACATATTTCATATGTATATATTTATGAAGAATTAATGTAAATCAAGTGTGGTAAATTATTTTATTAAATAATATCATTGACTAAACGAATAAACGAATATTCGTATTCGATTCGTTTAATAAACAAATCGAATACGAATCCTGATATTAGGATTCGTTTAATAAATGAATCGAATACGAATCCATCACATTTTGATTCGATTCGTTTAGGATTCGATTCGTTGATTCGTTGATTCTTTTTGCCACCCCTAGATAGAATCGAGAGTATTAGCTTCAAAACTATTGCAAACTGATCCATTCCTAAAAACAAATAAGAGAGACAAAACTGATCCATTCCTAAAAACAAATAAGAGAGACAATCAAACACAATAACATTGCAAAGACGATAATAAAAAATTTGCATTATGTCATTTGGGTAATTTCGATTGAGAATTTTTTTTTTAAAAAAAAAAAAACCATCAATAAACAAACGAGAGAAATTTTAATTTCATCTGTGTCTTATACTGTTTGCTTTTGTGAAACGATAGAAATTTGTATTCCATCTATCTTTTATTTAAATAGAATAATCTTTTCTACCTACTTGAAGTAGCATCAAACCTCGGAGGAGGTTTCTAAAAAATTACCTTAAAAGAAAAATTAGGATTCTGTAGTGAAATAAGAAGTTTGTAGAGGTATTTTATATTTGGTTAATAAAATAAGAAAAATAAAATGAGTTATTCTTATTACTTACTGGATTTTTTCCTAAATTGTATCTTTATTCATACTAAATTATTAACGGTGATAATTTGATATTGCTTTTCATTTATTAACCATCAAAAGGTCCAAAAGAATGGTTGAGGTATGGTCAATTCAAGCGAGGTCAACTCTCAGATGTAGCTCGAGAAAGAGTCGACACACAGACGGAAATGATTAGTTTGAGTTCAAAATTTTATTTAAAATATAATAAAATTTTAATTTTAAAATATATAATATAATTTTTTTTTTTTTTATATTTTATCGATAATGATCCTATTTTAAAAATTTACTTAAAATTCCTCAAATTTTAAGAAAATTGAGGATTACTCCTCTACCTCAAGAAAGTCTGTGGGACACTTGCCTCACAGCATATGGGTATGTTTACTATGGTCCATAACCCCATAAAGACACTTATTTCAGACATGTGGAGGGCAGCTTATGACTACTTGGGGAAAACAAACAAAACAAGATCTTTATAAATGTGGTGGGCACTGGCAAATTGATTTGATGCAAAAATGTTTTCATGTGTTAAAAATGATAACAAACAAATATTTACTGTTGTTCAAAAAAAAACAACAAATATTTACTGGCGTGGAGCGCTAGTGGCCTCACTTTCTTTAGGTCACTATCCCTTTCCATGAAAAAGAAAAACAAATTTTTAGCCAAACCATATATAATCAAAAGTGTTTCAATATCATTTAAGGAAAATGTACAATAAGTTCCAAGTCGGTGATGCCATGTGTGACATTGCACACGTCGCATGTGTTAACATCATTGCACTTGATGGAGGATTTTGATGATGCAACAGTAGTGGTTTCGATGTGCATTCGTGAGCATTAAAAAAAAAAAGATGTCGAAACAAATGGATGTGAAGACTCAAGCATCAAACGAAGAAATCAAGTGAAGTCTTATAACTTAGGACTCTCAATGTAAGTGAGTCAATAATTCACACTTTAAGCTCATATGACTTATGTACATTTATATAGATGTATGAGGGTCATATGTAAAATATTTTTAAATCTTCAAATCTCGAGTTTATGTACTGAGATCGGCATACCGGTCTCTAATGTCGGCATATCGGCGACCCTACTCTGCCTTGGGAAGTTTTGCATACTCTCTAGAACCAGACAACTTTATACCGGTCTACCATACCGGTCAGTCTCAATGTTAGTGAGCCAGTAATTCAAGTACTTTAAGCTCATGAGACATACACATTCATATAGATACATTATGGTCATGTGCAAAATGTTTTTAAATCTTAAAATCTTGAGTTTCTGCACTGAGATGGACATACCGGTCTCTAATACCGGCATATTGATGACTCTGCTCTATCTTGGGAAGTTTTGCATGCTCTCTAGAACCGGGCTACTTCAAACCGGTCAGTCTGGAGTTTGCATAACTATTAGGACTCGGACGGATCATATCGGTCCCCATATCGATTAGCTAGCCGGCATGCCGGCCACCATACCAATCGGTAATTTGGTTGGTTTGTGCTTTAATCTTCAACGGTCTTATTAATTTAGCCGTTTAAATTGTTGGACCGCATACCGACCCCTATAAACCGGCATACCAGTTTCAGGACAGAGAGCTGTGAAAGTTTACACATTCACTATTTATTGAGCCCTAATTTCAATTTTGCCAACCTCTTGCACCTTCATACATTTTATTTCAAGGAAAAAACAGAGAGTTGACTTAAACCTTATTCATTATATACTCTCTTCATAATCAAAGCTTATACACTACACTTTCATAATATATTAGTGAGCTTGGAATACTTGGTTTGAAACTCACACTTTTAATATTATTGGTTTGAAACTCACACTTTTAATATTCTTTATACCCAAGTTGTGTTATAAACTTTCTATCTTAAACACTTGAGGTTGTAGAAATCCCTTGTTGAGTGGATATACTCAAAATGGTGATTTGGTTGTAAAAGGTTGAGAGTGAACCTAAGTAATAAAACTCTTGTGTAAAGATTTAGAGTTAACCTAAGGACAAAACTCTTGGTTTGTGAGTGAGCCGCAGGAAACCCTCGGTGTAATGTGTGCGATCACATTTACATAGTGAAAAGCTTCAAGCGTGGCTTGAGAGAGTGGACGTAGGCAAATAGTTGTCCAAACCAGTATAAACTACGGTGTCAATTTCTTTAATCCTTACTCCTTTTAATTATTGCAAGTTTTATTTTATCTATGCATATTGTTTAGAAACTTGCTTTAGGAAATTAATTGTTAAATTCATTAATTTGGGAAATTGATTTTTAAACTTAAATAGTAAAGCTACTAATTAAGTAGCGTAAAATCGAAAAGATTTTAGTTTCGTATAATTTAGTTATTACCCAATTCACCCCTACTATTTGAAAATAGAAATTGTTTAAGTGTGTTTATATGTAATTTCAACTTGAAGAGGCAAATTATCTTCAAAGAGGACAATATCTTATTATAATGGACCAATTGTCACAACATGCATCTCAATAATTTTATTTTCAAATATGATAAAAAAGAAAATTCGATTATAAGAATATTTAAGGCTTTCTTATTTATATTGTAGTAATTTCTTATTCGGGGTTCTTTTCTTTATTCTATCATAAGTTTTGATCATTTTATTTTAGTCAAAAAGTTCCTTAATTCAAACTCTAATTCCATTTTTTAAGAAAAAAGTAATTACAAAATATACTAAAGAAACTTGCTGAGACCCACTTGTTTGCACAACTAAACACCCTCTAGTCTCTCCACTTGGTGACCCTTTTCACTAAATTAAATTAATTATTCATTTGTTTCTTAAGGATGCTGCATGATAGGTGGTAGTAATTAAAAATTATTAAACAGGTATCTGTTATATTCTTTATGTTGCTAATTTGGGCACCCCTAGTTTTTACTTTGGGCATATCCTTACTATTGCATTAAAATGAAAGCCATATTTGAATGATTTTATCGTTATTATATTATGTTAAATGTTTCTGCTTTCACTCCTTTTTTCTCCTTAAAATCCAATCTCCTCAGGGAAAAAAATGATATGAATAGAATTCAAATTACAAACTTCATGAAGCCGGAATTTTGATTTAGAAAGGGCAAGATTTAATTTTTACAAAAAAAAATGATAGATATTCATCATTTTATAAGTAGGGATAGATCAAAATGATTTAATTTTTACAAAAAATGATAAATACTCATCATTTTATAAGTGGGGATAAATCAAAATGATCTCAATAACAAATCAGACTTTTCATTAATTTATCAGAGACATTTTAAAATAAATTTCAATCAACTCACATATATATGGTTCGGCCACTCAATTTATCCATGAATTTTTTTGGTCAAATGGTTTACATGAGTTCATATTTATGAGGAAAAAAAATTGATAGTAGGGAAATTATCCCATTTCTACTTTAAATCTAGGGAAAATCTAAATATATTACAACACATTTTAAATTATTTAATTACTATCCGATATTATAAAGTTGATATTTTTCTACTCAAAGTTACAAAAGTGTATTATTTTATTATAAAAGTTGTCAAATTTCGACCCTGAAAAATTGAAAATCGACACATTTCTAAAACTTCGGGTGGAAAAATTCTAAAGTGAAAAATATTATAATAATTTCGGATTTTCATTATCTTTAGGGTGGAACCCAAATAATTATCCATGATGGAAAAATAGTGGTCATATAATAATAGGAGTGAATGAGTGATCAAGAATCACAAAGAAGAAAAATGAAAATTGTCACAAGAAATTCCAGCATACATGTGGATTAATCAATCAAACAAACAATAACAAATAAAAGTCATGGTGGGCGGCCAAATTAAGACAGGAACCACCCAGAGATTTTCCATGATTTTCGGTGACTAATCTTCCAATTAATTATATATATATATATATAAAGAATAATTATAATAATTATAATAATTATAATAATTATAATAACAATAAATGATCACTACTTGATCAAGGACGAAATCTCAACCGTCAAAAAGATTTGCGTATCCACATAATACTTTTGTTGTTATGAAAAATATAAAAATTTGCAATAAAATTCCAAGCAACTTGTGTTATATATAATCCAACTACACATTCACTTAATGCTATTTATGGTTAGCTTGTTAATGCATGAATTTGATTTGGGTTTTTGGAATTTCGTCTTTCTGGCTTTCTTATCATTATTATTATTGTCGTTATAAGAGACAATTAATAATCAATTCCTAATCATAGTCATCATTCATAATCTATTTTATTTATTTATTTATTACCGATGCTAGCTAGCTAGTTAGCTTAACTCGTAAAATTTGAAATTTGAGTTAATGAATCAGAAAAAACTCATAATAACCTTAAATGTGTATCGATTGAAATGGATATGAATTTGACACAAAATATAAATACTCCCTCCGTTCCTTTTTAATAAGGGAACATGATTAATATAGTAAAAAAAATTAACATTTTCTTGATACATCCCTCATTAACACAACGCAATCCTACTTAAATTCAATAAAATTGTTTATTAAATAAGGATATATAAGTAATTTTCTTCCTTTAACTCTCTCTAAATAAGGAAATTAGACTATAATTTGGAATTTTCAAAAATAGAAAGGTGGTCTATCAAAAAGGGACGGAGAGAGTATGTATTATTGTTTGCTTGTAAGATTGGAATATGCCTGTGCAAGATATATTTATTACCGTTTGATTTAATCTTTTAATCACTACTATCATCGGGCCCGATTTTTTCGAGTTAAACATATCTTTAACTATAATTTCATATTATAAAATAAATATAATGTTATTTTAGGTATCGATCCTATAATATTTCGGATCTCGTCGATTTTGTAACTAAAGAGATAATTTGATTTATATACATTAAATATAAATGTGTGTGTGTGTGTGTGTGTGTGTTCGTTTGTTTCGTTTCATATCCATAGTTATAAATGACTTTTAACATGTTTAATTTTCTTTAAGATAAATTCCAATAAAATTTACTATAATTTATTTAATTTAAGTTTAAATTTTCTTATCTAACTTCAAAACTTGCTCAATCCAGATTCATTTTTACAAAAAATAATAGTGAGAGTCTACATGTTGAAGCATAACAATTAATAAAAAAAAATCATAAAAATTTATAAAAATAATTTAAAGTTAAGATTAACTTTGTAAGAATAATAGTTAGAGTCTGCATCATGAAGCACAACAATAATAAAAAGATAATGAAAAACTTATAGAAATAATTTGAAGTAAAATAACATACAACAATCAACAATAGACTCGAAATAAAAAAAAAAATTATTAGGTTTTTGAATGGTGTTGTAATTTAGTTTTCTTATTTTAATAAGAAATTATGTTTTATATTGTAATATGTATCTTATTTTAATAATTTATTATTTTAATTTTATAATTTAATAATATAAAATTAATTATAGATTTATTTTAATTTTATAATAAATATGAGATTTTATTTTAATATTGTAATAGATTTATTATTTTAATTTTATAATTTAATATATAAAAAATTAATTATAGATTAGGTGTCATATAAGTTTTTTTCTTCATTTTAATGGAGATTATAATATTTTATTATTATTATTATAATAGGTTTCTTATTTTAATAGTATATAATTTAATTTTATAATTTTAAAATACTAAATTATAATATTAATAATTAAATTAATATATTTCTTATTTTAAGAGGAGGTTGTGTTTTTATATGTAATAGGTTTCTTATTTTAATTTCACAATTTAATAATAAAAAAATTAAAGATATTTTAATTTTATAATTTCATAATAAATATGGGATTCTATTTTTATATTATAATAGGTTTCTTATTCTAAAAATTTATTATTTTAATTTTATAAATTAATAAAAAATAATAATTATATAAATTAGATGTCATGTATATTTTTATTTTAATGAGAGATTATAATATGTTTTCTTATTGTAATAGATTTCTTATTTTAATAGTTTATCATTTTAATTTTAAATAATAATAAATTATAATATTAATTAATTAAAATAATATTTTTATTTTATTTTATTGTGAGTAATATTTTTATATTATAATAAGTTTCTTATTTTATAAATTGTTATCTTAATTCTATTATTTAATAATAATAATAATAAAATTTAGGGATATTTTAATTTTATAATTTAATTAAATATTAATTATAGAGATTAACCATCTTATGGCACGGTGTGAGAAAATTTTAAAATATTTAACTTATATAGATACACACATATTTATATTTATATCTAGATTATCTATAATATATTCAAAAAGTTATTGTGTACTACAATATATTTTTTTTATTATAATAACGTCCTGATTTTTAGTTCTATTAATTTAATTTTATAACTTAATAATATTTCTTATTTTAATAGGATAATATAATAAATTTTCTTATTATAATATAATTCTTATAAAATTAAAATATATATTTTTAATGTAATATATTTTGTATTTAATAGATTTATTAATTTAATTTTATAATTTAATAGTGAGTCATCAAATATCACGATGAGGAGGCTTAAAAATATTTAACACATATATATATAAAAGAAAAAAAATCAAGATCCCTCCAAAATTATCACAAAAGAGGAACATCAAATCCTAATTAGTTACAACAACCAATTGCTTTAGAAAAATTTTAATTAAATTATTTCTCTTTGCTTGCCATTAGGCTTGTTGAAAGATAGGCTAGCAATGAACTAGAGATATAATTAAAATATTTGCAAAGATGCTACAAGAGGCAAGCTCTTCACAAAATGTTGCAAGAAAATGTTTTTTTACATTGGTCCTCCTAGCTCTTTTGAAAACTTAAATCTCAATAAAATGGACACCTCATAAAGCAATACTAATACGATCCTTTTAATTTTTGTCATATATTAAATTACTCAAGCAACGGTGACCAAAGCCGACTTAATCCACCAAGTTAAGGACACTGGCCCACTAAATAAAGTTGTTTATAAAAATAAGTATGCTATATTCTATTAATTCTATCATGTATTTTCAATATATTTGAATACCCTTTTATATAGATATAGGATCATAATGAGATATATGGAATACAAAAAACATACATGAAGTTTATAGAAATTATAATATATTGTACATATTTAAATGTGTAAAAATTCAATATATTATAAGTATTGATTAAAATGAGTTGTAGATATCGAGATGTGTGAAAATTTAATGTATTATAATACTACAAGAAAATGGACCTGTAGTGTCGAAATTTGTTTTGACACTAATAAACCCTTTAGTGTCGAATTTTAATTTCGAAGATAAAAGGTTGCACATTTAGCGTCGAATTTCAATTTCTACGCTAAATGGTTGACCCTTTAGCGTCGAAATTAAATTCGACTTGAAATTACCTTCCTCGACTAAGCGTTCGTGTAAAAAAAAAAAAATTCGACGCAAAAGACCTTTAGCGTTGAAATTTTGACTTTTAGTGACAAAAATTTTCGATGTTAAAGGTCGTTTTTCATGTAGTGTAAACATTGATTTAAGTGTGTTGTAGATATCAAATATATGAAAATTCAACGTATCATAAACATTGATTAAAGTGAATTGTATATATTGAGATATGTGAAAATTCAATGTATTATAACTATTGATTAAAGTGATGATTTAAATATAATTTTATCCCTTAATTTCTATGATGTCACGTGACGACACCATAAGAGACAAATGATAAAATAAATGTAAGATTAGTGTGATAATTTTGAATTGAAGTCGATAAAAATATGTTTTAGAATATATAACCAAACCAAATCAAACCAAATAAAATATTTTCCCACTAGATGGAGTCGGCTACATGGATCTTTTGAAGTTATTGTATTCTCTCGAATTATTTTTTTGTTAAGTTAATGAAATTTATGTCTCTTTTTATAGTTTCTGTCAATGACCTCACTTAACATATGACAACATTGTTTATTATCATATATTAAATCAAAAATTCTAAGATTTTTTTTTCATGAACATACATGTACTAAATCACCTCTAAATTAGATGTATCTTTGATTTAGGAAATAATATTATTTTAATTATAAAGTTGGAAACTGTTTAAGAAATAATAATTGTCTATAAAATTCTTAAACAAATTTTAGAACTACAAGACTTGGAAAATCATGCACATTCATTGTATTAGGAAGCCACTGAAGAGGAAAGGATTACTAAAAAGATTAGGATATTGCACCTAAATGGCTGTTTGAAAGTGATACACTGTCCTGTAAGATTAGGCCTAATGGAAATTGATAATCATTATAATAATATACAACTGGGTTTCAGGTTCAAGTTTGATAGATTTTTATTCATTTCCAAGCTTCGAGAAAGCCATATGAAAGTGACAAGGGGACATTGATTCAGAGAAAAATCTTTATTTTTTTTCCTGGGTATTCTTTGAATTAATCTAAAAGAATGAATTAGTGTAGATGCAGGAAAAAAAATTATATAATCCCATTTCCCAAATTTTATTAACATAATTTATGTAACTACTATGCCATATTTTCAAGTAAATATTTTAGGAAAAATATCAACAAATTTTCATGAATTTGTCTTCCATGACAGCGGTTCAAGTTCTTTAATTAATTGACAGTGGCTGATCTTTCGTGTTGCTTGAAAAAGAGACCCCAAAAAAAAAAAAAAAAAAAAAACAGTGAAGAGGTTCAAAAGCATTCCTTCATTGGCACTATCATTATCAATTTAATGCATAAATGTAACAATAAACGTCGAAGTAACAATAAAATTTATACCGTGTGATAACATAGAACGTCCAACATGTCACATGTTTTTAGTCATAACAATGAATAATTTTAACCGATACATATTGAAAAAGCTCATTAACATCCATGTGACATAAAGCAGGCCCTAGTCATTTTTTTTATAATATTATGTTATGATTAAGATCCTCGAAATCCGGTTTTGATGTGACATATCTTGATATAATACATATGAAATGATAAACTTGTATTGCATTGTATGATGTCGTGATGTTGTAAATTATCTAAATATATAGTATGAGTATAAGAGAGTCAGTCCCTTAAGTAGTGTTTTATGGGAAATGCACAAACATATAGAGACATGTCATTTGAATTGAAATGATGAGTCTCTAGGCTTCAAATGGCATAAGAGAATGGGTATAACCCTTAAGAGGATTACACCCCAAACCAAATGGTGCCCTCAAATGCACCATTTCCTGCCTATATATAGGAGCCTTGGGTTCACTCTTAGGAAATACAGAAAATCAAATAAGTCATTGAGTAAAATATAGAGTTTCATCCATATTCCTTGTTCAAGATCTTGTGAAATGAGTGCCCTTTTTTTCAAGAAGTATCCAAGTAATCATGGGAGAACGTTAGCTACAAAATAAATCATAGAGCACCGAGACGGGGCTAATAAGTTCTTAAGGACAGATGCAACTCGACTTAGACCAAGTTTGTGTAGGAAACCATTTCCTTATGCGCGGCGAAAGTTGCGGATGTGGTGGCACCAGATCTTTAAAATTTTCTTTGCCTTCTCCATTGTTGAAGTCGAACTCCACAAAACTCTTGATTAATTTCCTTTGAGATTCTACTGTAGAATCAACCACTCAATCTTCCGAGCTATATCTCGAAACCAACAAACCGAAGTGTGGACTTCACTCACAAAGATCAACCTCTAAACTTTTTAGAGAAATTGATATTGTCACACACTCTTTTGGCTTTAGAAAGATGAGATGAAGAAGATCAAGTATCTTGTTCACTTTTGTTTTTCATTCTAATCTCAACTATTGAGAAATATTATTTTTCTCTATACCTTGCTCACAACTTTTGTGAATGTTTTAGCTCTCTCTTGAATTTCTTTTTCCAAAATGCTAAGTATGATTTTCACTTGATTACCCAACATTTGAGTGGTAATGGTAGAGAATATAAACTAAAGTCATTCCATCAACATTCACTCAATCTTATCAATTGTAAATGGCCAGCACACTTGAGTGGAGTGTCAACCAAATCCATTAGATAATGGAACAAGTTAGGTAATTAGGTCAAAACTAATTAACAAAAACTTGGTGGATGATTTGGCAAACCATTAAGGCTTGTCTTGATAATGCATTTACCATTATCAAATACTGATGTAATAATTATCTAATAATTATTAATGATGTAATAATTATCTTTTAATTATTATTTGATTATCTCATAATCAAAAATATTAGAAAATATAATATTAAACTAATTTAATATTATTTTCATTTGTCAAAAAAATATTATTAATCATATTAATAATATTTAAATATAATGTGAGCATATTATTAGACAATTTAATTATATTAGGTTTGCTACAGTTAATCAAGCTAGCACGGAGACCAAATGGACCTACGGTTCCGAGCTTCAATAATTCTGAAATATTAATTAAACTCTTTAATTAAATATTACGAATTATTAACTCCGCATTATTCCACTAAAAACTCGAAGTTGAACTCT
This sequence comes from Zanthoxylum bungeanum, assembly GCA_019454045.1. Classification (NCBI taxonomy): domain Eukaryota; kingdom Viridiplantae; phylum Streptophyta; class Magnoliopsida; order Sapindales; family Rutaceae; genus Zanthoxylum; species Zanthoxylum bungeanum. The sequence continues at coordinate 158,798 of SKCR01024978.1, read as the reverse complement.
TGTTACCGTAGATGGAAAATATAAGCCGAACAACTTCGGTGTCCATCGATATAGTCACTACATATGGATATAGCCCTTCACAAATATCTCATAAATAGAGCCGGGTCATAAGTCCGTTATACCCCTCTAAATATTTTATCTCTTAAGCACCATTGATTCTATAATGAACAATTAATTCATAACAATTATGAATATAATACTTTCTATTCTCAATAGAAAAGTTGAGCGCTCAAAATTGTTCAAGTCCCGAATCAACTCTTAAAAGAGATATTCTTCTACTTCTCGAAAGAAGGAGTGAATTCCATATCTATGTAAAATGTTCCAAGCTACACATCAAACCATATCCCCAAAATACGTAGTTATTGGCCGGGACTGCTACACCAACCTCACCATAGTAAATCAAAGGACATAGCCTGACATGCAGGAGTTCGTAGTACACTCAGGATTAAGATTAATCCATATATGACCATCTAGTAGATAAAATGAATTTCTTGGGTTAACGGATATTAAAAGAAATTCATATTTATCTTAGTCCAGTCCTATATGATCCTATCATACAAGGTGCCTACATTCTCATATCACTACATGAACGATCCCGGATCAAGGTCGTCATACAAGTAAAAAATGATCGCAACTATAGATAAACCACAAACAAAGTATCCACTCTGTTTGCTCTCTATGGACAATTTAGATTACTAACTTCAGACTTAAATTCTCTTGTGCATCAAACATACACTAAGTCTGAAGGTACAAAAGTAATCAAGGTAAACAAGACAATTGGACAATATGCAATTTAAATCAAACAATTTTGATAAATGAATAATGTGTTTATAATTATTATTACAATAATCAATTCTGTTTTACAACACATGAAGCTCTAGAGCATATAGCCCAACCATCTCCCACTTGAACTAAAGCAAATGAGACATGTCATGTAATCCTAAACTTTTTAGGTGACCTTCAAATACTGTAGCCGATAAGGTCTTTGTAAACGGATCAGTCGAGTTGTCTGCGGATGGAATCTGCGTGACAATGACATCTCCTCTCTGCACTATCTCCCTGATAAGGTGATATTTTCTCTCAATATGCTTACCTCGCTTGTGGCTTCTTGTAATTCGCCACTGCTCCACTATTATCGCAATAAAGTGTGAGTGGTTTATCCATATATGGAACAACTTCCAGATCTCCCAAGAATTTACGGATCCAGACTACTTCACAAGCTACTTCACAAGCTGCTACATATTCAGCCTCCATGGTAGAGTCAACAATACAAGATTGCTTTATGCTCCTCCATACAATAGCTCCACCACCTAGGGTAATACTGATCCGGATGTTGATTTCATAGAATCTACATCCGTCTGAAAATCAGAGTCTGTATATCCCTTAAGGATCATATCCTCACCATAATATACTAGCATATAATTTCTCGTTCTCCGAAGATACTTGAGAATGTGTTTCACTGCCACCCAATGATCTAATCCTGGGTTAGATTGAAACCTACTGACTACTCCCACTGCAAAACAGATGTCTGATCTCATGCATAACATATCATACATAAGACTTCCAACTGCTGAAGCATATGAAATATGTCTCATCTCCTAATTGCTTGAGGTGTCTTAGGAGAATATTCCTTAGACAAATGAATTTCATGTCTGAAAGGTAAATTACCTTTCTTGGAATTCTGCATTCCAAATCGCACAAGAATCTTGTTGATATAGGATGCTTGAGACATTGCTAACAGTCGTTTCTTGCGATCCCGAATGATCTAGATCCCAATTACATAACTTGTCTCTCTCAAATCTTTCATTTGGAATTGGTTAGTTAGCCAGATTTTCACGTCCAATAATATCTTTACATCATTCCCAATGAGTAAAATATCATCGACATATAACACAAGGAAAAATACCTTCCCATCAATGATGCGCTTGTAGACACAAGGTTCATCGATGTTTTGCTTAAAGTTATAAGACTTGATCGTAGTATCAAATCTTATGTTCCAAGATCTAGATGCTTGCTTAAGCCCATAAATGAACCTTTGCAACTTGCAAACCTTTTGCTCTTGACCTTAGGTTAAGAACCCATCCGGTTGTATCATATAGATACTTTCATCAAGATTGCCATTCAATAATGCAGTCTTGACGTCCATTTGCCGAATCTCATAGTCATAATATGCGGAAATGGAAAGAAGAATCCTGATGGATTTAAGCATGGCTACTAGCGAGAAAGTTTATTCATAGTCAACTCATTCTTTTTGGGTATAACCCTTTTCCACTAGCATAGCCTTAAAAGTCTGTATTTTCCCATCTATTCCTCTTTTTCTCTTGTAGATCCACTTGCAACCTATGTGTTTTACTCCATTAGGTTGGTCCACAAGTTCCCAGACTGAGTTAGAGTACATAGACTTCATCTCAAGGTTCATGGCTTTGAGTCACTCTTCTTTATCAGTATCATCCATTGCACTACGATAGGTCAATGGATCATCTATACCATCACAAGATGCAACAACTTGCACCTCGCCATTTCCTAGATATCGTTCAAGTTGCCTTACAACCCTCCCACTGCGTCTAGGTGGCATGATATTCTGATAAATTTGCATCTGACTTTCAGATGCAGAAGGTGTTATGTCTTTGTCAACATTTGACAATGGTTTACTGGTCGTACCAGCAAGTAACTCCTCAAATAACACTTTACTTCGAGGTTTGAATTATTTCATATAATCCTCCTTAGGAAATGTAGCATTTGTCGATACAAATACTTTATTATCTTTTGGATTATAAAAGAATCCACCCCGAGTTTCCTTAGGATAGCCTACAAATAGGCACACCTGTGAACGTGGTTCCAACTTAGTAGTCTTGTTCTTTAGCACATGTGCAGGACACCCCCATATGCGAAAATGTCGCAAACTAGCTTTACGACCATTCCGCAACTCTAAGGGAGTCTTAAGAACAGACTTAGAATGAACTACATTCAGGATATACATTGATGTTTCCAATGCATACCCCCAGAATGAACTAGGTAGAGTGATATAACTAAACATTGATCTCATCATGTCTAGTAGGGTTCGATTTCTCCTTTCTGCAATACTGTTTTGTTATGGTGTTCCAGGTGCTGTGAGCTGTGAAATAATTCCATGCGCAACTAAGAATTCCTCGAAATCTCTATCAAGGTATTCACCTCCACGATCTGATCGTAGAATTTTGATGCTTTTACCTAACTAGTTCTCAACCTCAGTACGATACTCTTTAAACTTTTCAAATGTATCTGACTTATGCTGCATTAGATAAACATACTCATATCTAGAATAATCATCAATGAAAGTGACGAAGTATTAATAAACTCCTCGTGCCTTTACATTCATCGGTCCGCAAACATCCGAATGTATTAGCTCAATTGGTTATTTGGCTCTTATCTCTTTTCCAGTAAAAGGTCTCTTAGTCATTTTGCCTTCTAAACATGATTCGCAGACAGGTAAATTACCGAGTTTTAACTGATTTAAAAATCCGTTCTTAATAAGTCTATCTATCCGGTCAAGATTAATGTGACCAAGTCTAAGGTGCCATAAATAGGTATCATCATGAGAAATCTTTTGCCGTATTGTTTTAGATCTTTCAATCTTAAACATTTCAGTATTAAGTAGTGAATCATGCATTAACGGTCTTAATACATATAAATTATTTTCGGAGTTTCCTGTGCATATATTTAATCCATTTCTACTAATAATAACTGACTTATTATTAAATGAAATAGAAAAACCATGTTCCATAAGTTTTGTAACAGAAATCAAATTCCTGCGAAAACCAGGAATATAAAGCACATCATTTAAACATAAATAACTGTTATTAAAGTTTAATCTGGAACTCCCACTGCTTTTGCTGAAAAAAACATCCATTGTCCCAACTCTCATGGTGAAGCTACCTTCAGCAAGGTCCCTACATGAGTCAAGTAGCTGCAAAGAACAACAAACATGGTTAGTGGCACTAGAATCAACAATCCATGCGGATTTATCATCCTCCACTAAAAGAGACTCAATGACAAGTAAATCATATTTACCTGAGTTTTTCTTCTCTTTAAACTCTGCAAGGTATTTCGGACAATTCATTTTCTAATGCCTTTGTTGTTCACAATGGAAACATTTTCCTTTGGCATTGGTTCCTTTAGAGCATTTGTTCTTTTTTCTTTTCATTGGTTTTGTCTTTTCCTTCCAATTGCATTTCTTCTTCTTCTTTGCTGATTTAGAAGATTCGGTAACATTTTCCTCGACATTGGACTTACGAGGACCATTCATAACGGACTCGTAATTGGTGAGCTCATTTAGCAGTTCAGTCAATGTAAAAGTCAACTTATTCATAGAACAGTTACTTTTAAACTGCATGAAACTCTTCGGAAGGGTTTCCATGATCATTGTCACCTGGCTTTGCACATTGATGCGTGCACTATGGGTTTCAGCCATATTAAGATGAGACATCATCCTTAACACATGGTCTCGGACTGATGTGCTTCCTTCATTCTAGCGGTCAATACAGAGGCAATTGCCTTATGTTGTTACCGGTCTGAAGGTTGCCCAAACATGTTCTGTAATGATGCATAATCATTGATGATGTCGCCATAGGCTCATGCTGTGCAGCAATAACCTCAGACATGGATGCTATCAAATAGCTATGGGCTTTCTCATCAGCTTTAATCCAATTATTATAGGCATTACGTGCAGCTCTGCCAGCATTAGGTGCTGGCTCAGGAGGACATTCCTCCATTAGGACAAATTTAAGGTCTTCACAGACAAAGATAACATTCATGTCACTTTTCCATTTAACATAATTATCCCCGGTTAATTTTTCTTGTTGTTTGATATTGAGATTATTGCAGATGCCATGGCTGAAAAATAATAAACGCGCATTCAATCATTCATTCATCGCATATTGAAATTGTCAAACATTTAGGCATAAAATTAAACATGATGCATGATCAATGTATAATAAATTAGAAACCTAAAAGGATTACTATGCCACGATTATCTGTTATCCCATAAATAAGTGTCGTCGTAGGGTAGGTCAAGTATTCGCATAATAGATTGAGATATTCTCAATTGATTAATATATCTGAAATAACTCTTATTCATATATTAATCAACTACAGTTATTTTGATCAAGGAAGCTTTGATTAACAACTTAACCATTCCTTTGTGAGTGTGACCTATTATTTCGGAACCCTTGGACTTAACTAGTGAAGTGCCGCCGTTGGGTAGGTCAAATCACCAAATACATCTAGAGTCTCTATCATTTCGGAATCCAAACTTGATATTGACCCAATAAGAACATCATCCGTAGGGGGACAGGAACAAAGCTGCCACAAGGCGCCTATTGAATCTCACGTTTTTGGATAACAATGGAGATCGTGGGATATACTTTGGGATACCCCTCTCTCACTCACTATTTTGAAGTTTAAGGTTTTTATCTCACTATTTCCTAATATTTTAAGATTATGCTCGGCTAAAACATATTTTTATTAATACTAGTGGATAATTAGTGATATAACCAATTTTAACACTTAAATTTTATTCATTAATCCTTATTAGTCTCTACTAATCATTAACTTAATTAAACTAATTTAATCAAGTTTGCTTAAGTGATCTAATCAATTTTAACTTTTAAAATATTAGTTCACTTATAGGTTTTAAAATTTTAGAATTCAACTAATGGACTATATATCATTAAACCATTTAATAGATTAAAAGTACGTTATTTACTCCAAAGGTATGTGGAATTGTATCCCAAGTGCAAACCAAATTACCGTCCATTCGGAAGCGGCTATGGAATTTATATCCGGGTTTCCATCCGATATATCAAGAAATAATGTACACATAATGTCCATTTGTTCTTAAACTTGAATTCGTAATTTTTAAACCTTTAAACTAATTAATCTTATTTATATCGTTTACATGCATCTATATTCTAATTTAACTTTTAAATTTACATAAAATCATATTTTATGACTTGAATATCATGAATGTCTACATGTTATGACATGTGAAAATGCAAGAGTAGGCACCCTAGGCTATATGACATGTTAATAAATGTTGGGGTTTTAAGGGGGAATATCGGTAACGTAACGGAATCGCGGAAAATCAAAATTTTCTGATTTCAAAACTTTTTTCTCGGATGAATCAAATAAACTTATTTATTTAATTATCCAATTATAAAATTCTGAAAAATTACACAAGATCAAATTTCTTGGTAATTACCGAATTACCCCAAAACTTTGTAAGTTTATCATTTTAGTCCAAAAGTTGTCAAATACAATTTTGGATGATTCTAAATCATTTCTAAAATATTTTTCAACACATCTAATGCATCAAAATCAGATTTCACACAAATCCCCAATTTTTCTGAAATTGCCGAGAGCACCCCCCAATTTCCAGTTTTTTACAATTTGGTCATTTTGTTCAAAAACAAGCTAAGATCAAATCCAATTAACCCAACATTTTACATGAATCATATTCATACCATAATACATCACATATTTGAAAAACCCCAAATTTGGAGAAGGTTATGAACCCTAATGTTTCAATTTCATCAAATTATCCAATTTTACCAAATCTTTAAAATCCAACACTTTAATCCATTCAATACTTCACAAATCTAGCCTCACCACTTTGAAACAACTCTAGAACAATTCTAGGTCACCAAGGAGTGGCTTACCAACTCTATAATGGCAGCTTAATTTTCTAAAAATCAAAAGTGAAGCTTTGAAACCATTTCAAGCTTACTTACATGCATCAATCTTTCATTCAAGATCACAACCATAATAACACAAACTATAAGAGTAGAGATAACATCAAAGCATCATAAAATGAAGCTAAGCATGTTAGAAACATATTTCATGTTGAAGACATTAAAGAAAGACTTACAAAAACAAGCTTTTTCAAGCCTTTTCTCTTTGAACTTCAAGCTTTGTTCTCAACTCTCTTTTATGTTATTTTGGTCTCAAATGAACTTATTAAACCCTAAAATGAAATGAAACAATATATACTTCACCAAAATAAGTCCTTGGCCGAAATTGTGAAGAGAAAAAATAAAAATATCTAGATATTTTTACTTTCTTTCATTTAAAGGTTTATCAACTTGTTTTACTTTTATCATTACACTTTAATGATTCCAAACAAGTCAACAATGACAACTTAAAAAATATAACACTTATATTTAATAAGTCAAGGCCGAAAATTACAAAAATAAAAAGGAAATAGATATTTTCAATTTTAACCATTAAAACAAATATTCAAGGAAGTCAAATTCAATTTGACAACATTTTCCTTTAATTTAAAGTCAAACATTTACACTTATAATCATTTCCTAACTTTATCATTTGATGAGATATTTATATTTTAATTATATTAATCATTTAACAATTAAATAATTAAATAATTAATAAATACAAATATCTCAAATATATGTATTATATTTACTTTAAATATTTCAAATACATATATTAATGATATATGTCAAATACCTTTATTTGACAATTTATTAATGTGTATTTAATAATATCATATATTAAATACAAATACACATTAATTAGGAAATGACGGTTCGGCCCGTTCGCATGTATTTTTCGTTTAACGTTTAAACGATTTATAAATAATCAACATTATTCATAAAAGTTGCCCTAGTGCTCTACGAGTATATTTCATTAGTGAGACTCTCTAGATTCAGGTATATCCGTCACAAAATCCAATTCCGTGTCCATAATTTACCCACCTGTAAATTATGACGACCACAGATAAACTAGCTGAATCATACAGGTCGAGATCATTGCATACGTATAATCCGTCCGTCACAGGTATCCGGATAATCCCAGAGATATAGATGTAAACGTCAAATCTCTATAGGTATTATCCCATCGACGTATCTATTAGCAATCTCTAAATAACATTCGGAACTTACTTCGAAGTTTACTGTGGCCACAGATTTAACAGACTGCTAATTATATATGGACTACCTATGCTCTGTACACAGAACTGACGGATCCTATCTTGATACACACAGGATATCCTGAGGATCGGTCCACACCCAATGAACAGGCGGAGGTCTGATCTAAATAGATCGGTGACGTGACTGCCATCTTAGTGTGGAGGATGTCTCATACATCCACAGTGGTATCTCAAGTCGAAGGACCACTATGCTACTCAACCCGAGAAAATTCTTATTGACGTTGGTGTACCATCCATTAAGAATCTTTGGTGAGTCGTTCAGTGTTTATCCACTATAAACACCTACACGTCTATACGAGTCTCCCTAAACTCATGATTCATTGGGATAAACCATCGGACCAAGTCTCGATATACGACATGTACTGGTCTCAACAGATTTGACTAACCGACCTGTGTTAGTGAATCTTGACCAGGAACTATATTTGATAATATACATTTAGCAGTGACACTTCCCAATGTCAATTACAAACTAGCTTTGTAACTGTGTACTACATTATATATTATCGGGCATTTGTCTAATATATACATATCATTAAACAACATTTAGTTTCAATCTAATCGTAATCAGATCGAATATGTATATAAAAACAAGAGGTGCAACCATAAATAAGTAATATTATGGAAAATGGGATGTTCGTATTCATGAATCAGACATAAATGCGGTCCGGATTGGCGCTCTGAGCACCAACCCCAACAATAAACAATTTAAAAAACATATATATAATATAGATATAGATGCCCAGGTCTGGGCTGAAAACGTTCGTGTAGCGTTCTTTGGGCGTTCAAACGTTTCCAGGCAATAGCTAAACGTTTGAGTTGCGTTTGACTGGCGTTCGAACGCTATCGGTCTGGTGTTCGAACAATAGAACTTCATTTACTCCGTCCGGAGCTTCCGGACTCCGTTTTGGTCCTCGTTTTTTTATACGGAATGAAGTTTCGCATACATACATAAATTGCGTTAACCGGGCTCTTATTTTTAAAAATAAAATACTAATCTAATTAGTACAATAAATCCAAGGCATTCATTGGTCTTCAAATTTGCTCCATGATATGTTGTTAAGTTCTCGCGGAATAGGTTTGTAATTAGTCCTTCGCGGCATCGGCTCCTCCAAATTACAAATTGAGTTAGAAAATGGACTTATTAAAAGGGAAATGAACTTACAACACTTGAAAGAATATGACCTTATGGTCTTACATTCCCAAAACTAAAAATAAGAGCCGGAAAAAATTAACGATCAACGCAATACATTCATCACATGAATCAAAAGTAAACATTCATCACATGAACATTCAAACCATTCATCTCATAAATCTAATTGTGCCTACTCATCACAACATGCATACTAATAATTTATATCTCATATAAATTATTAAAACTGAAACTTAAAAGAGAAGGGTTAAGAAAACTTTTCAACCTTAAGCTCTCGATGCCAATTGTAGGAAACAATTTCCTTATGAGCGGCGGAAGTTGCGGATGTGGTGGCACCATATCTTTAAAATTTTATTTGCCTTCTCCATTGTTGAAGTCGAACTCAACAAAACTCTTGATTAATTTCTTTTGAGATTCTACTGTAGAATCAACCACTCAATCTTCCAAGCTATATCTCGAAACCAACAAACCGAAGTGTGAGCTTCACTCACAAATATCAACCTCTAAACTTTTTAGAGAAATTGATATTGTCACAAACTCTTTTGGCTTTAGAAAGATGAGATGAAAAATATCAAGTATCTTGTTCACTTTTGTTTTTCTTTCTAATCTCAACTATTGAGAAATATGATTTTTCTCTCTATCTTACTCACAACTTTTGTGAATGTTTTAGCTCTCTCTTGAATTTCTTTTTCCAAAATGCTAGTATGATTTTCACTTGATTACCCAACCTTTGAGTGGGAATGGTAGAGAATATAAACTAAAGTCATTCCATCAACATCCACTCAATCTTATCAATTGTAAATGGCCAACACACTTGAGTGGAGTGTCAACCAAATCAATTAGATAATGGAACAAGTTAGGTAATTAGGTCAAAACTAATTAACAAAAACTTGGTGGATGATTTGGCAAACCATTAAGGCTTGTCTTGATAATCCATTTACCATTATCAAATACTGATGTAATAATTATCTAATAATTATTAATGATGTAATAATTATCTTTTAATTATTATTGATTATCTCATAATCAAAAATATTAGAAAATATAATATTAAACTAATTTAATATTATTTTCATTTGTCAAAAAAATATTATTAATCATATTAATAATATTTAAATATAATGTGAACATATTATTAGACAATTTAATTATATTAGGTTGCTACTGTTAATCAAGCTAGCACGGAGACCAAATGGACCTACGGTTCCGAGCTTCAATAATTCTGAAATATTAATTAAACTCTTTAATTAAATATTACGAATTATTAACTCCGTATTATTCCACTAAAAACTCGAAGTTGAACTCTCGTTACCGTAGATGGAAAATATAAGCCGAACAACTTCGGTGTCCATCGATATAGTCATTACATATGGATCTAGCCCTTCACGAATATCTCATAAATAGAGCCGGGTCATAAGTCTGTTATACCCCTCTAAATATTTTATCTCTTAAGCACCATTGATTCTATAATGAACAATTAATTCATAACAATTATGAATATAATACTTTCTATTCTCAATAGAAAAGTTGAGCGCCTCAAAATTGTTTAAGTCTCGAATCAACTCTTAAAAGAGATATTCTTCTACTTCTCGAAAGAATGAGTGAATTTCATATCTATATAAAACGTTCCCAGCTACACACCAAACCATATCCCCAAAATACGTAGTTATTGGCCGGGACTGCTACACCAACCTCACCATAGTAAATCCCAGGACATAGCCTGACATGCAGGAGTTCGTAGTACACTCAAGATTAAGATTAATCCATCTATGACCATCTAGTAGATAAAATGAATTTCTTGGATTAACGGATATTAAAAGAAATTCATATTTATCTTAGTCCGGTCCTTTATGATATCATCATATAAGGTGCCTCAATTCCCATGTCACTACATGAACGATCCCGGATCAAGATCGTCATACAAGTATAGAATAGACCGCAACTATAGATAAACCACAAACAAAGTACCCACTCTATTTGCTCTCTATGGACAATTTAGATTACTAACTTCAGACTTAAATCCTCTTGTGCATCAAACATACACTAAGTCTGAAGGTACAAAAGTAATCAAGGTAAACAAGACAATTGGACAATATGCAATCTAAATCAAACAACTTTGATAAATAAATAATGCGTTTATAAATATTATTACAATAATCAATTCTGTTTTACAACACATGAAGCTATAGGGCATATAGCCCAACATTTGATCATCATCTTCTACATTTTCTAGTTTTTATAAGTTTTATGGTTTATATTCAATTTGGCATGTTAGTGTACAATTGATTGAATGTAGCATATTAATTTCATTTAATGACATATTTTGTATAACAATCTTAAGAACTTATTACTTTATATGTGTTGTTAAATGAAATTTAGCATGTGTTAATAGTCATTTTCTGGAAAATGTGTTATGTGCATGAAAAATACGCATGGGCGTTCGAACGTCCGACGAACGCGTAGGCAAAAATTCTATTTTACGCAGTTTCATTCGAACGCGTCTTCAAACGCAACTCGAACGCCAATCTTCTGCTAAAGAATGTTCGAACACTTTTACAAACGCAACACGAATGTGAACTCTCTGGAACACTTCGTTCGAATGCGTTTACGAATGCAATACGAACGTGAACTCTCTGGAACACTTCGTTTGAATGCGTTTACGAACGCTACACGAATGTGAACTCACTGGAAAGTTTCGTTCGAACGGATTAACGAATGTGACACTAACGAAATTAATCCTGGAATTATTTTGATTAAAAAATAATAACACACTTAGATGAATTAATATTATCATATGATATACATGTATCACATATATATAATAATGTTAACTTAGTAAAATCATATACTATATTATTATAAACTTAGTAATATAAGTTTAAGTTAACATTAGGGTGTCTAATTATCACAAGCATACACATAGTGATAAAGTTGAAAATTAATTGTGTGTTGCATACTTGACTGAGAATTAAACGTGTAACTTTACACAAGTAATTATGTCCAAGCTTGATTGACTTATACATATACACATACAAATCTACACATTTTTATTATTGTATTGTGAATTGAAGTGTAATACTAAATTTGAATGTCTAAGATATTCTATTGAGAAAGTGTTTAAATGATATTATGTCAACAAGCCGATTAGAGCCTAAGTGTGCATGGACTTAAGTAGTTACTACGGACCCCTCATCGTCCTCTGAGAATATTCATTTATTCATTTATCATAAGAAACCTGAGTCGTAAATTCAAATACTTGTGTTATTTGGTACTACTGTCCAATATAACAACGAGTGGATTCTTAGTATATCACTTAAACAAGATCATACATTTGATCGTTGTGCAATTCGTCTTTTGTAGACTTATTGATTAATGTTGGTATTTTCAGTTACACATGACTAGTGAAAATATCACGGTACCGGTCGCTCATGGGGAGAAACCGGAAAAGTTTAGTAGAGTAAACTTTTAACAATGGCAGAGCAAAATGTTATTCTATCTAGCAACACTGCAGTTGGCTAAGTACATCAAAATTTTATTTTAAAGAACTATTGATACAGTTAAAGGCGGTGATCAAATTGACTAAGAATCAGATCAACATGAAATTATTGAGGAAATGAAAATATTGAGGAAATTGAACCTAGACGTAGCAAAAGAACTAGAACATCGAAGTCATTTGAACACGACTTTCTGACATACTTATTAGAAAATGAGCCTCAAAGCTATAAGGAAGTAATGTCTTCGTCGGATGAACTTTTGTGGAAAGGGCTATCAATAGTGAGATTGATTTCATCCTACAAAATCATACTTGGGAGTTGGTTGATCTTTCTCCAGGTTGTAAGCCATTGGGCTAGAAATGGATATTCAAACGGAAGATGAAACCAGATGGATCAATAGATAAGTACAAGACAAGACTTGCCATAAAAGGTTATAGACAAAAAGAATGACTTGATTACTTTGATACCTATTCACCAGTGACTCGTATCACATCAATAAGAATGCTCATAACCATAACAGCTATATTTGGTATTGAAATACATCAAATGGATGTGAAGACGATATTCTTAAATGGTGAACTGGATGAAGAGATTTACATGTAACAACTAGAAGGTTTCAATGTTCCTGGACAAGAACAGAAGTGTGCAAACTTGTAAAATCCTTATACGGATTAAAACAATCACCTAAACAATGGCATGAAAAATTTAACAAAAAGATCTTGTCAAGTGAGTTCAAAATCAATGAGTGTGATAAGTGTGTATACACCAAATCAACTCAAAAATGACATGTCATTGTGTGTCTCTAGTCTATACGTAGACGATATGCTAATAATTGGTAGTAATCATGAGATGATTCAGTCTACCAAGAAAATATTGACCATCAAATTTGATATGAAAGATTTAGGAGTAACTGATATAATTTTAGGAATTAAGATTTCCAGAATATCAGAGGGGTATATATTATCTCATACTCATTATGTTGAGAAGATACTTGAGAAATATAATAAAGGAGATCTAAATGTGGCTAGAACTTCTGTAGACCTAACTCGTCATTTATCAAAGAATACTGGCTCAAGCAAATCGCAATTAGAGTATTCGAGAATCATCGGAAGTCTGATGTATCTCACATATTACACACGACCTGATATCGCTCAAGTTGTAAACAGACTTAACAGATATACGAGCAATCCATGACATAACCACTGGAAAGCCATAATAAGAGTTTTGAGATATCTGAGAGAAACTTCTAAAAATGGTCTACATTATGTTTGGGCCAAAATTGGCCCCAAGGGTAAAAACGAATTACACCGCAAAACCAACCACAAACCTGAGGCCCATCAATCAGACTGGGCCCACAAACGGAATGTCACGCAAGGGACCGACCCGGACCGCCTCAAGGGCCAAAACCGTTAACACAAAGGGAGCCAACGGACACCAGTTACTGGAATCAAGAGGAAATCAAACTCAATAAAGATCGCCATGAAGTCGATAGATTCGAGTTTTAAGACAACGATCGCCATTTATCAAGCATGGAAAAATCAGGAATAACTCACATTGATGGCAACTCCAACGGCAGAATAGAGAGCCTATAAAGGAAAGAAACGAAATAATAGAGAGGGGCCTGAGATCTTCAGACACGACCCATCATACAGACATTGTTAGCATACCCCGCCCTCACGAATTCAAACTGAAGTTAGGTATTCTGAAATCTCGACTCTCTCATCTAGAACTATATTCCTTCCTTGACACTGACTTGAGCGTCGGAGTGCCTACGGCTCCCACCACACCGGTGGGCAATAAGCTCCTCATTCACTCTACTCGTTTTGCAGGTTCGCTCGTGCCCTACTTTTGATAATCTCGATTGTGGACCACTACCGAAATCAGCCTCCACACATTATACTAGATATCCTACTTTTCTAGAGGGATACAGTGATGCTAACTGGATATCTGATACGGTGGATTCCAAATCTACAAGTGGGGTGCAGTTGTGTCATGGAAATCCTCGAGACAAACATATATTGTCCGGTCTACTATGGAATCAAAGTTCATAACATTAGACAAAACATCGGAAGAAGTGGAATGACTTCGAAATTTCCTAGAGGATATTCCAAATTGGCCTAAACTAGTGCCAGCGATAAGTATACATTGTGATAGTCAATCGGCTATTAGGAGAGCTTAAAATACAATGTATAATGGTAAGTCTTGACACATAAGTCGCATACATAATACCATACGATAACTGCTCTCGAGTGGTATAATTTCGATAGATTATGTCAAATCAAAGGAAAACCTAGCAGATCCAATTACTAAAGGTTTACATAGAGAGCAACTTGAGAAGCCATCGAAGGGAATGAGCTTGAAGCCTATAAATTAAGAATTGTCACTGTGGAAACCCAACTTAGCTGACTGGAGATCCCAAGATCTAGGTTCAAAAGAGACAACTGAAACTTTGTGTAATTCAAAACAAGCACTGTAGTATTTTACTTTCACATTCTTGTAATGACGCAGAATGTTGTCTGTCAAAACTAGGATAAACTTAGGCTTTTAATGATCACTATATTATGAGAAGAGTCATAATGGGGGTTAAGGCAGATTACCTCTTTATAGTAGATCACATATTTCAAGTAAGAAGTGAGGCTGTTTCCATGAGAGTTTTAAATGCTGAATTTTCTAAAGTATTTGATGAATCCAGGACCAATGTTCATGGCTGAAATGAACACAACCGTAGAACGGGAAATGGTCGAAATAAAGTTGTGTGTTGGCAATTATCTTGGTTTACACCAACGGTAGAACAGTTCAAGACTATGGGTTACTGGTTTGCCAAGTAAACCCGATTGGCATTCACTAGGAAAGGTTCAAGGCGAAAGCTACCTATTTCGATGCAATTTTACTTCACGAAAATTCTCTTAAGTGTCTGCATTAATATTTAGAGAATTGTGGGGGATGATTGTGAATTCTTTAAATATATAGTATGAGTATATGAGGGTCATGTCCCTTTAGTAGTGCCTTATGGGAAATGCACAAACATGTAGGGACATGTCCTTTAAATTGAAATGATGAGTCTTTAGGCTTCAAAGGACATAAGAGAATAGGTATAACCCTTAGGAGGGTTACACCCCAAACCAAATGGTGCCCTCAAATGCACCATTTCATGCCTATATAGGAGCCTTAGGTTCATTCTTAGGAAATACAGAAAATCACATAAGTCCTCCATAGTCTAGAGTTATTGAGTAAAAGAGAGAATTTTCTCCATATTCCTTGTTCAAGATCTTGTGAAATGAGTATCTCTTTTTTCAAGAAGTATCCAAGTAATCATGGGAGAACGTTAGCCACAAAACAATCTGTAGAGCATCGAGGCAGAGCTAATAAGTTTTTAAGGATAGAGACAACTCGACTTGGACCAAGTTTGATCATCATCTTCTATATTTTCAAGTTTTTCTAAGTTTTATGGTTTATGTTCAATTTGGTATGTTAGTGTACAATTGATTGAATGTAGTATGTTAATTTCGTTTAATAACATATTTTGTACAACACGTGATACTACAAAGATATTAATGTCGATACCGACCCAATGCTGCATTATTATTGTTATCCAACAATAAATAATTTTACAAGTTAGTGCCTAACAAGGGCAATGAACATCCATGTGATCATTGTACCAGATATTAAGTAGCTACATGTGCATGAAGATGCCATTGAAGCATCTAAAGCAAGGAAAAGGCATTTTCAGTGATAGGTCATTGGATGATCGACATAAAAACAAATGATTGGGATTGATTGAATAAAAATTTATTTGATTTTTGGGTTTTAGTCTACAATGGCCAAGAAAATTCAAGAAGGAAAACTGAACAGTTTCGCGAATTCAATTCACATAACCTTTGGGATGGCTTCGGTTGGTCCAAGATGATTACAGTAATGGACCTACGGCTAAATACGACAATGGCACTTGTAATAATTGAAGTATGAAACTTCAAGAACTTATGCGAAGTGCTTTTAAGAGAAACTTAGCCCATGTACTTGCTTGTCAGGATCAAATCCATAGCAACATCTTATAAAAAGCAGACACATGGAAATGTCTAAAAAAAAAAGATACATCCAACTATTATTCATTTATATAATAATGATATATAAAAATGTATAATAAATTTCATTTTTTAATCCAAAATAGCAAAATTTATTAACGAATGAAATCTGTATGTCTTTTTTGAAATATTAAATGATTTTATGTTCATTTCCCTAAAAGTTGAGAGTCCAAATGTACTTTTCCCATAATAAAAAGACTAGGTTTTAAATTTCGGCATTTTTTTTATTATTTTTGAAGTAGAATATACCTTTACAGTCCAAAAAATAATAGTAGTAATTTAATTTCAGTAATGCAGATCATTCTCTGTTGTCTATGACAAGATTTTTAAAGTTCAAATAGACAGAGAGACTTCAAACAATTTTCCCTTTGCTATGCATTTCAAAGGGAAAGATTCAATCCAGGGATGTGGACTAATTAATTTCGCAAGAGAACCTCCTCCGTTTAACAGAAAGCACATCATTGAGCAGGTTGAAAACGATGATCAGATGGTATTAAAGATGCTTCCTATTTATGGTTCTAGCTGATAAATACGGCCAACACTGAACTTAATAAGATATTAATCTACTACAGCTACCATGGACAAAAAGAACCACGACAAGGGCAGACAACATTTATCCTTCAAATTACTACCAAATAAGTCCCTGATAAAAGTAAATTACCAGGATAATCTTGCTTGAATGTGTTGCGGAAAACAAGGAGGCTTCAGCTACTTTTTACAACAACAAAAGAACTGGTCCATGAGACATATCAAGAAGGGGTATTTCCATCTCTCCTCAATAGTTCCTGAAGGAACAATAAAAAAATTCATTATATCTATGACAGAACAATAAAACTTTGCCAAAAGTTTTCTGATTCTTCTCAAGATAAGCCATACCTTTTTGGTGACAGCAATTGACATACGCTGCCTCTCTTTCTTCTCTCGTTGGCACTCTGCACACCAGCTTGAACACTCTTTCTGATATTTCTTCAGCTCTCGGAAGACCGAACTGAGAAATTTTTTAATGCATTTTAAGCAAAGCAAAAAGGGGATCAAATTATTAATTTAAATCTAGAAACTAAAATGCATTCCGTAAATCAGTAACTGTATGGGATATGATGCTGATTACATATTCAGGGAAATTGTACTCAATCTAAAACCTAAAATAGTTGGTAATCGATGACCTCTTCTCTCAAGCTAATTATATGCATTAGACACTCATGTAATTTTGATAAAAAAAAAAAAATTAAAATTAAAATTTACCCAGACTTAAATAGCAACATCTTTCTAAAAGACTATTACCGACATATGCTAGTTCCCAAACCCTATTGAACCAACTATTCTTCACCTCGGGCAGAGATGGCCTCAACAGCCAAAGGCTAGATCTCTTGCATTTTTCTAAAATATGAGAACTAAAAATATATATACCTTCTACACCATACAAGTAAGTTGACCCTGCAACCTGACGTTGTGGCTCTAGCACCATGCCGATGGCGACCTCTATGAAGAACTGCACGCCCTGGAACATGAGAATAATCCAAAATTTCCTACAATATTCCACAGGGAAAAATCCAAAAATAAAACATAGGTCAGCTACAGTAAAATGATAGAGGAGAATGATCATGCCATGACAATAATAGTTTTTCTTTATTACTGGCTCCAAGGTAAATATCAAGTCTGTATAACTTGACGTTATGGAAAATCGCAGGAAACACACTGGTTATTTTTTTTTTTTTTTTTTTGAAAAGAACACACTCTGGTTAGTTAAATCAGCTAATTATCAGCTTGGATACTATGTGATCATCATCCACCTACCAGTCATACAGTTATCATCTAAACAACAGTAGACAGTTACTCACTAGAGATGTAAAAACAATGAGTAAATCATTTGTTCGATATTGATAGGCCAGTCAAAAGAAATTCATAAACCTATAATAAAAGCATGGTCTGCTACAGTCAAAAGAATTAATCTTAAAGATTAACATACCTCTGATTGGGTTTCTGTATTCACGTGTTTATCACATCGGACACCCCGAAAGAACAATTCTCCACCAGAAAATTCTGTACCCAAGCAAACATTTAAGGTGACTTCTGAGTCATCCACATGGAAACCTACAAAGACAAAGCCATTGACATTTCAAAAAAGCTTATGACGGTACAAATATAATACCCAGAGTTCTAAGACAGAGGACAGACAAGGGAATGGAAAAAAAAAAGTAAGAGAACTAAAACAGAGAGAAAGGATTTCTATGATAAATACTTTGTATTATTAATTAAAGGGCAATGAAAATAGAGCTTAAATAAGGAGAAATCACACAATATAAGGCTAAACCCAAGATGAAACTTTTGTTAAGTAATGGATGATGATTATGGAAAAGTCAAGAACTGTCATACAATGTTTTTTTTTTTTTTTAAAATTTTTTGCTTATTTGAAAATATTCATAAAAACCTAAAGTACAGTCAGTAGCTAGAATAACAAAAGTTACATTTTTTACAATATCCCAGGATAAATGAATCTGGACAAAAAGATATATTAATAGATTTCTCTTGATAACTTGCTCCATTTGCCAGTCAAAATGTTTGAGTCTTCTACTGGTTCATAAAAACAGGCAGCAATAATATTACTGTACTAAAAACGAAAAGCAAAAGAAGTTAAAGCACATACCAAGTTCAACATCTCGATCCATTCCATATTCAACAACAAAACCATGATGAGAATCTAGTGTGGACCCACCAACTTCAGGAAAGAAAACTACAGAGTTTCAAGCAAAAAGGAAAAAAAATGAGTTTACACCAAGATTGATAATTATAATCTTCCATCTTATGTTTTACTGTGTACTCAGCATCTCAAAGTGCATAGAGGTATGATACCTTTGGATATAGGACGTATAAAGTCATTCATCAACTTGTCCAGCATGTTTTCTAGGCCAAAGTCATCAAGAACAGCACCAAATTTGTTCATTGTGTTTGGTCGCATGATTCTGAATCTTGTGTCATGCACCCATCTTTCAAAGTTCTCTACCTAAGCAATCAGAACCTGATAAGACAATTTAAAAACTAAAGACAGGGAAAATAAATAATATTGCAAGCCAAAATGAGAAGCAAGAAACAATACCTCAGATAACAACATTTCACAGAAACGTGGCTGAAGCATTTCAAATGTATATATTCCTGGAATTGGTTCAGCCATTATACTTCTAAAACTTGCCTCTGTATTCACACGAATTGCTTCGAGAAAAGAGGGGACAAGGAAATTGTGAGCATGCATGGTATACAGCTCCTTGTGAAGAGGCTGCAGAGAAAAGAGAATTATCAAAAAGAAAGAAACAAGACGGATATGAAAACTGAGACAAATCATCGTATGTTGTATTTTCTGTTTGAGAAAAAATCTCCGTACTTCTTGCCTCTTTCTCCATGAAATCTCAAAGGATTTAAATGCCATTTCTCATATACAGAAATTTTGGTGGAAATTTCTTTAGAAACATTAATGATCTATGATCTATCTGATTATAAAACCTCCATGTCAAACATTCAACATAAAATAAAACAGACCCGGTAGTTTGATATTATCCTCTGTCTGTACTCTCGATGCCGTTGAACCTATAAAATGAAGTGGAAAACAATAAATCAAAAATAATTAAGCCAAGCAAAAGAGAAACCTAAATGCATAACTGCCTAACTGGTACACCCGTTGATGTCTAATATCATAGCAGTAAATGAAACAATATACACAGTAGACAATCATTGGAAGTGCAAAGATAAATTCGCTCTAGTCATTCTCACTCAAATTTGTTTCTCCCTCGTGTGTTTTTAGCCTAATTCAACAGAAAATACCGAATCCTCCTCATAAACCACAATTCATTCAAAACCCCAGTTCATACACTATTTCAGGTATGTTTGTAACTGTTGTGCTTGTGTATAGTTGTGAAAGCAAAACAAGTTAAGTGTTTGGCTAATACCATTTTTAATTGGCAACTAATATTATTATCTACCCAAGCCTAGTGGTTTTATTCCAAAAAAGTTGTAAAATAAAAGCCACAACACCTCAATCCCAAACATACCTTTAGTTTCCATCACAAAGCACAAAATCCAACTAATTCAAACATCAATTATCCCACATTTTCTCAACAACCAAACAAACAAACACTAACTAATCCAAAAAAAAAAAAAAAAATAAATAAAAATAAAAAAAATAAATCAGTAATAACACATTTCCATCTCCCACATAGGGCAAAGAATAAGGTTTCACTCCTCTAAAAGTCGAGAAATTCAAGAAAACCTTGCTGTAGTATAATCATCCAGTGATATTATGCCATGTATATATTCATTTACTCCAGTGTTATTAAAGGCGCAAGGTGCACCGAGGCGCAAAAGGTCCTGGAGCGTAGGTGCACGCCTGATGAATATGAGGAGCATATTTGTATATATAATTTTTCAATTAGAAAGAGGAACATGTATATTCTTCTAATAATTTTGAATATTTTTTAATATTTTGACCAAATTATGACAAAACATTTATAATTTATTGCACTCAATTAAATTTATATACATCACTGTTTTCATAACTAAGTTGCTATAATAACTAAAATATTAATATTTACTTATATTGTCTTATGTACAATTTTATCATTGACTAGTATAATCTTTTGGTTAAAATTATATCCTCAATAATTATAAATGTTTGATCTATTATTAATTATTATTGCAAACATTTGTATTTTACAAAATATAAATTTTTCTTAAAATTTTTAACGATCCCAAAAAATTATCTAAGAGTCATGTCAAAAGTAAATAAATTAAATTAAATTATGAGATTTATTGTTATTGTTATTGTTATTCTTTTTTTTTCTAACTCTCTCTGCTGGAACAAAAAAAAATCAAAAACAGTAAAAAAAAGTTAGCTTTAATCAACGAAATAGGGTCAAAAATCAAGATTTTTGGCATCAGGGGCGCGCCTCGTCGACTAGGAGCAAGTCATCCGTAGGACAATCCAATAAGGTGTGAATGTGCGCGCGCCTCGTCGACTAGGCTCGCGCCTGATACATATCGTCTTGCCTGGACACCTCTAGGCACAATGGCTGGCGCCTCTACCTAGGAGTGCCTGAGGCGCGCATCAACTACATTCACACCTTATTGGATTGTCCTACGGATGACTTGCTCCAATACTGCATCATACATACAACAAACAATCCAATAAAGACATGGCATGTTTGCATTTATTTTGCAATTGTCACCCAGATTGGTAATCACTGATCAGTTATGATCAATGAATATGCAACATAGCATAATATTACTAAATGATTATACTACAGCGGGAGTGTTAAAGACTTTCTTCTCCTATACACAAAATTTAACTAACACAGATACATTTTTAAATAAATATATAACATAAAAAAATGAGCAACAGGATTCATACACGTGTCCGTTCACCGTCACCGGAGTATTTCATCAAAATATCGCGCATGTACTGGAGCTTGACGTCACGTGACATGGAGAGCACAGTAGGAGGCAAGTACCGTTCAAGCGAGCTAAAAAGGAGAGGACTGAAGTCCAATCGCAGATCATCGTAGTTATCTGGTTTGTGGTCAGCGCTAGGATTCAGTCTCAGTCGGTGCGAATCCGGTGGCACAACGACGGCGCCGTTCGTCGTTGCGGGCTGCGCGTGATTTCTCCGGTCGATGGAAGCTTCTAGAGGCATTGAAAGATGGTATGGATTTGCCGGTATTTGGGAGATAAACACGTGTTAGGTTGAGTTGAAGAAGAATAGAAGAATTAGATAGAAATGCGAGCATTGTTGGTTCGTGGGGACTTTTTCATTATTATTTTTTTAAGAATTTTAAGATTATTTTTTTACATTAATATTACATTGATTTACTCCCAAAAAAAAAAAAAAAAATTCTAATTGTGCTACCACTTCACTTATGTTTGCTCTAGTCGATTTTTGAAAATTTCCAAAATATAATTTCATAAACAAATTATTATTATTTTCTTTTAATTTTTATGTAAGTGCATCTAATTAGTTTTAAAAAATTTCAATAAGTATAATTATTTAACTTGATTTTAATTTTATAAAAATATACTACACATTGTATAACTATCAACTCACAACAAATAATAATAATAATATAAGTGAATGGTTTTTATTTGTTTCTTGATGCTTCTACTTAAGAAACAAACAAATAATAGAAGTATATTTGAAATTTAAAATTCTAAATTCTAAATTCTCCATCTATAAAAAAATAAAAAAATAAAAAATAAAACTTTAAATATATCACATACCTACTCCGCTTAAGCCCGAAATGGATGGTTTGGCGGTGGGATTTCTAATGATTAAAAAAAAAGATGCTTTATGTGGGTAATATGAGTTGTTGGAGCATCTAGATCTATATTTTCTAACAGAATTTATGAAAATTAAAAAGCAGGCGAGGGGGAATGTAATGTACAACTCAAAGAAGAGCTTAGCAATCTCAACAACTGTAGGTTTTCCCGAAATTGCTGTAAATTGACCTTCCCTAGTCTGTGAATATTTCTCTTGTATGGCCCACGTCCTATTTTTATTAATAATGGTAAGTCAAGCTCAGACTAATCACAAATTGGATGCATAGAAGATGAATCCGAACGGTAAATAGTAGTAAGTATTACAATTTAATTTGGTTACTGTGTTCTTACAACGGACTTTGAACAATCAGTAAACCGAACTGGAATGATACAATTTTGATAAGTGATAAACCGAACTGGAATGATACAATTTTCAACAGTGAAACAAATGACAACAAGCAGAAAGAAAAAAAAAACGAAAATAGCAAGTCAGTCCCAGCGATGAAGGCAGAATTTCGAGGCTTGTTGATGCGGCAACAATCTCCTTAAAACAAATTCGTCCCCTACCGATTGGTGCAGTAGAACGCGAGACGTATGTTTCCCAGGATGCAACGGAAAAAGACTCCACAAAAACGAAAATACACACATCTATTAAAAAGATATTAACATGCCAATTAAATTGAGTTAGTGGGAGACCTTCCATTTGATTTGTAACCACTTAGTTAATTAATAAAATTGAATTAACTGTTATGGAACATCAAAAGCTTGGAAAAAATAAAGAGGAGGCTTGCAAAAATTCGCTAGGCCGGGCTCGCACATTTTGGTCCGGCATTCGTGTACGCAGGTGCACACGAGCCAAGCTTGATTCGGATTTGATTTGCACCCCCCCCCCCCCCCGCGCACGTAGAGAGAGCCTCTATCCTTACAACTCTTACCCATCTACATATGAGCAATCATATATAAGCATAATATTCCCTCTATAGCTTTCCCATATGGGACAAGCTTATTTTTCTTTATTTTCCAACACCAATGGGTGAACTTTGAGCAACAATTTATCATTCACCCAAGCACCATTTTAAGCATATGAATATACCATTTCGAACTACTCACGGAGGAGTATCCGAATCATTCAATAACAACCACTAACACGAAGTGGACCATGCTTGAAATTGTGCCTCAAAATGCTTATTCATAAGCATTTTCCAACAGTAAGGCCGCAGGTAAATTAATTCTTGTAAAAACATGGTGCTCATAAATACTTTTCACCAAGAAATTGTTTGAATTCATTCTCATAAACTCACCTTAAAATGAACATGCCAGGAAGAATTATTAGCTTAAAATTTGGAAGCCAAAAGGTAATGGTAGCAAAATAGGAAAGGAAAAAGTTTTACAGTGATGGATGCTAAATTTCAGCAGGTATGGGTTGTCAAAAAAATGGACTAAATTGATAACAAGAAAAGAAACAGATCTACCACATCGAAATGCCACAGTAGTATCTTTCTTTCCAAAAAGAGTTTTATTTTGTTTGTAAAATCAATATTCAAAATGCCTGCTCAAAGTGATATAAGATCATGACATATTGACTTGTAAGTGGATGAAATTATATAACCTTGCGATGTGTCTTAGCAGTCTACCGAAGCAGAAATAAATAGGGAAAAGTTACAATACAAACCGAGGCCCTGAGTTATCTTAAATTTAATGGGATTTTAGATAAATTTTTAAAATGAGATCCTACATATAAATAATAAAAAATAAACAAATTATGTTATATATTAAAAATTAAAATTTCTCTAAATTTAAAACCCCTAATTTTGCGTTAAATTCAGAGGTCTCAATCGACTGCTTATGTCGGCTCTTCTAGAATTATCCCTGAATATAAGCAGAGGTGAAAACTGCAGAGAGAAACCATAATGAAATGGAAGCGGATAAAAAGAAAAAAAAAATCTCCTTTACTGAAAGATGCAGGCTTGTATTGGGAGAAAAAACAAAATATCAACTATATAAGAGTGGGGTTGTGATAAAAGAGTGATTGCTGTTACCTGTTAGAAGCGAATTTGCAGGAATATAGACACCAAATTATATCAGCAAATTAATATAGATACATTTCTTTTCAAATGTAGCCCACAATTACAACAGAAGCTTTTCTTTTCTGATCTACTTTTATCAGCAAATTAATCCATCAGATCTATCAAACTTGTGCCAATATCATGGAATGATCTGACTGTGATTCCCTCGTCTTATGAGTACTGAAGCAAGCTTATGTATGCTGTAAATGTCACGTACCCAAAAAAAAATGTTCGCTACTTCGCTGGGTGGAAAGATGCTTCTGGATCATCATAAAACAACAAAAAGATAATTTATCTTTCTGGAAGAAATCACACTTATGACTACTTTAGAAATCTCTCAGAAAGAGATGATTAATTTTTAAGTTGATTCAAGCTGTGATTACAACTTTACGGAGGCAGCCCAAAGTTTTCGGGAGTTTTAAACGAATTTCTAAAGTATATATTCTCCTATTAATAAAATAGATTTTTTTTACTAAGGTATTTAACTTATCTTAGATTTAAGGCTCATCATTTTGAACTAAATTTGAGACCCCGACTGGCCGTGTATGTATGCTATCTTTAGGACCACCCTGCAACTTTATTATCTCAATTAACTTCATGACCGGAAATGAAACACCTCATTCCATTCATACAATGAAAGTTCAATTAAACTAAAAAACTTTAGAATATTCATTTTTCTATCCGAAATTCAAATAGTATTTACTATTCCACTGAAACACTAACATAATTACATTCATTTATGAAATCTTGTATGTAATGACTAAAATACCCTTGGAATCCAAGGGAATAGGAAAAGACTATTTTGACCACACACAAAAAGAACAAAATAAACATATAGCAAAATAAAAACTATATTTTCTAGTTTTGGATGCGAATATTACCCGTACGGATATCCGAATCCGAAAAAAATCTAGTTTTTTTTTTAAACAATGTCAATCTAATATCCAAAATAACATTTGCAATTCACAATCTAAAATAATCTAAATCTAAAAATTTAATAAAATTATAAAATAAAAAATTAATTTTTTTTTACTTTATTTCCGAATTCGTGCGGATCTTGGAAATCTAAATCCCAATTCATATTTTTATTAATCTATATATGAATTTTTCTAAATCTTTTTGAGTATTATCAACATCCTTACATATAACCGTTGGAAACAAACACTTGAAAGTTCAAAAGTTCTTCACATGAATCTTTTTAAGTGTTCATTTTTCACCCAAAGTATAAAAAATATTCATTCTTCTACCACAGACGTTATCAAATGACTAAAATATTCTTATGATGTCAGCAAAACTCTAACATTATTAATGTCTGAATGGAGAAATGAACCATTTAAAATTTTTTGAATTTAACTAAATTTTCACCTGGAAAAATGAGAATATCCCTTCCTACAAAGGCAATGTCACTTTCATGTAGGGGTGGGCATTATCGGATTCGGATCAGATCGGACCGAATCCGAATCCGATCCAATTCGATAAGAGTTGATTTGTTTGGTTCGATCGGATTTTGAATCCTTATCGGATCGGATCGGATTTGATCCGATAACTATCGAATCGAATCGGATTTATTCTATCTGATTTGATATCTTAACGAATCGGATAAATTCGATTTGATAACAGATCTGAATCCGATAGAGCATCCGATTTGATAATGAATCTGATAGTGGATTCGATTTGATAACGGATCCGATTTGATAAAATTGATTTGAATTTTAAGTTATCTGATCCGATTCGATAAAATTGTTATGAATTTACAAATTTTCGGGTCAATTTTTCGAATCGAATCCGTTATCGAATCAGATTTGTTATCAAATCGAATCTATTATCGGATTTATTATCAAATCAGATTATCTATTGAATTCAGATCTGTTATCAAATCGGATTCTCTATCGGATTCGGATTTGTTATCAAATCGGATAAAATCTAATTCGATCCGATAGTTATCAAATTTATCCGATTCGATCCAAAATTCGACAAACGAACCAAACACGATTCGATCGGATTCGAGAGCCAAATCCGATCCGATTCATCGGATCGAATCGGATCGGATATGACCCGATCTGATCCAATCCGATGCCCAGTCCTACATAATCTCACCATCAAAAAGCGGAGTAATTTTTTGGTGCAACGGAGGTATGGGTGACGTGATACCACCAACAAATTAGAAAATGACATGTATAATTTAATACCTATTTTTTAGTTGTTTTTTAATTTTTTAGCACGCGTGGCAATGGATAATTGGCTTGTTGCATGGATGACGTGGTACCTCTGTTGCATTGTAGATTTTCTCCAAAAAGCGTATACCCATGCTAAACAATCCAAAGATTCCAAAGCTTGAAGAATCAATTTCTCTTCTTCTTGACGTTTAAGTTGTAATTCCAGCCTCCACACTAAGACATTAGTAAACCACAGGAAACTCACAATGCCCTCAGAAAGCAAATTTAAAGTGAAACAAAAAGAGAATGTCAAGAGGAATATGGAGCTTCATAGACACAAAGGAACCCACTTTAGGTAAAACATAAACGGGGTGATTGAAACATACTACGCATATAGCTTGTATTACATATTAAAGAAGATGCCATGAAGTTGATTTTCCTTCTTTATATATCTTCCATATATCTCCAACTACAACTGTATAACCACATAATCCACCTGAAAATTCAATGCTGTTAAAACCCCATCAGTTTCTGATGTTACGCGTTATCTTCTTGTTCATCTTCTGCATTTGTGCTGACCCAGGGCTTGGTTTCTGTGGCCTCATTTGAGGCCGTGGATAAAATTGTTGTCCGGAAACACGACTGTGAGCATTCATCTTATTTTCGAAGTTTGCTTACTGTTGAAACAGCTTAGTCATGCATGAAGTCAGCATGCAGCCAGCATGCACCACCTTTAATGCAAGCTGGAAACAAGGATAACAACATGCAAGTTGGCAAGATAGACGTGTGAAGACAATAGGCAACATGTGAAACTGGAAATGAGTTGGACAAACGGTGTGACACTGTTCACACGGTTTTGGGCACTATAAATTTGAGCCTTCAATCCATTGTTTAGCATCCCAGAAATCTCAGACTCATAAGTGAGTGATAATAGAGAGTAAAAATGGTTGAGATGTTTTTTGTAAAGTTTTGTATAAAGCTTTGTAATTCTTTTGTGGTGTAATAATAAAAGAAAAATTTTCCTCTCACATCTCCTCTATTGTGTGAGGGGTCATATCGTCCTGCACGTTTCACTTATGCACGTAGACGATATGTTCAGAATATTCCTCGATATATTAAAAGGAATAGAGGTGGCCCGCGAAAATTACAGTTATATGACGAACAATTGAGAGATGTTGTGTTTACTAATAGTGGTGTGTCTAGGTTAATAAATGGTATTGAATTGGGTAACAAAAAGTGCGATCGTCAGTCAGATAAGATTGTTGTTAAGGGTATCAGGTTAATTGGTAATGTTCAATTAGGATTTGATGCTAAGGAGGACCTTATTGTGCATCATGTGTTATTTTTTATTGTTAGTGATAATGCACCTGTGGACACCGTACCCCTTCCAGATAAGATATTTATTGGTGTTGGTGAAGGAAATCCAGAGACTTGGATTGTTGATCCTGAACAATGGGATCGTTTTAGGATTTTGAAAAAGTTGAAAGAAATATCATTCAATTATAGGATGTGAAAGAAATGAACACTGCTAAACTGTCCCACAATATAATAAATAACATTATCATTACATTGTTTTAAAGTACATCTGACTTCTCAAAGTATATTTACATGATTTACCACTAACGGTGGCTGTAATTAAATATATGGCACCCTTTTGAATACTACCAACATTCCCAAACAACGTATCTTTGTAATCGGTCCACACACTAACGGGTACAAAATGATCAATTGTTTCTAACTCATGTCTAACTTGTTCATTTTCAATTGCACCACTTAACCTAAACTTCAACTTTTTCAAAATCCTAAAACGATCCCATTATTCAGGATCAACAATCCATTATCACATTTTGAACAATGAGATCGTTTTAGGATTTTGAAAAAGTTGAAGTTTAGGTTAAGTGGTGCAATTGATAATGAACAAGTTAGACATGGGTTAGAAACAATTGATCATTTTGTACCCGTTAGTGTGTGGACCGATTACAAAGATACGTTGTTTGGGAATGTTGGTAGTATTCAAAAGGGTGCCATATATTTAATTTCTTTCACATCCTATAAACGATCCCATTGTCGTCCACTACAACATCTTTATTTTCTTGAACATTTCTCACACTCATTATCACATTTCTTAGTACATCTGACAACTCATGTGGCTCCAGTACAACAGACCCTCTCCTTTCAACTTCATCTCTTCTAACACCAACCTCTGACACAGATGGCCCCGGATCAATTTCACCTCGTGACTTGCAAAATTCATGATCAGATACACTCAAACGACCTCTTCGGTAATGGGTATTGTTCTGTAAATGATAAACACGCTCATTGGGTTGTGAAGTATCGTTTGGAGGATTCGAACATAAAACGGGGGGTGACTTATTGTAAAATGAAAGGATATTTAAAGTATTCAACTAGTGAAATGCCTGAAGATAGTGCCATGAGACCCCCTGTAATACAAGTCTTATCTAAGAAATACACGACTGAGAACGTCGATGTATGGCATTGTTCTCCTAGTAAAATTGTTCCTATAATCACGAGATCTTTATCATTGGTGAATCCTGAACGTCGAATGGATACATTATTAGGTGGATTTGGAGAAAGCGCTTCAGTTATAGAAGATCGAAAAGGTCGTTTGAGTGTATCTGATCATGAATTTTGCAAGTCACGAGGTGAAATTGATCCGGGGCCATCTGTGTCAGAGGTTGGTGTTAGAAGAGATGAAGTTGAAAGGAGAGGGTCTGTTGTACTGGAGCCACATGAGTTGTCAGATGTACTAAGAAATGTGATAATGAGTGTGAGAAATGTTCAAGAAAATAAAGATGTTGTAGTGGACGACAAGGGTAATGTTGTAAGCAAGTGAATAAGTTATGAATTATAATTTTTTAGTATCTACTAGAGTGTTATTATTTTAAATATTAACAATAAAAGACCCCCGAGCAATATAAGCGAACTAGAGAGCGCCACTTTGCGACCCATAATGTACAACCCCAAAAAGTCATTCATTTTATACTGAGTTTGGACTGTCGAAGACAGGAACTATTTGAATATAATCTAAAAAAGAGGTTCATAAATATATGTGAACTTGCAGTTTACATTTGCCCAGTCGTGGAAGATAGGGTCTTTTAACATTTCAGTCTTATAAGACTGATCTGGATTACACAAAACAATACATGGGATGCCTCCTATATTGCGATATCATCTGGATTTTAGTCCTTTTCAAAACGCATTATTAATGGACACGTGGAGCGATGTAGTGGTTCTACCTTTTTGGAGGGAAATTATTTTTTGAATGTTTCAATAAAGTGAAATAT
The DNA here is from genome assembly GCA_019454045.1 of Zanthoxylum bungeanum. Classification (NCBI taxonomy): domain Eukaryota; kingdom Viridiplantae; phylum Streptophyta; class Magnoliopsida; order Sapindales; family Rutaceae; genus Zanthoxylum; species Zanthoxylum bungeanum. The sequence goes on along the minus strand of SKCR01024978.1, from coordinate 128,264 downwards.
TCCCTAGGCCAGCCTGTCTGCACTCCTTGTTGAGCAAGTAATTATTTTGCTATATAAAGTGATTGATGGGATGGCATTTTTTATTGTGGGATCGATATGTTTTTTGAATTTCTGGATATCACAGACGAAAATAATAAACGGTATCTTTATCTTTTGTCTTCTTTTTATCTATCATATCTTTTGATAGGTTTGCATACAATGGTATACTGCTTAGAAGAATATCCCGAGACTTACAGGCAGTTAATTCAAATGTGTGTAGATCAGTTTTTGACGTTGCAAATCAGAGAGTGGGAGCGTACGCGTCATTTAGTACCGGAGAGGTTTGTTCTAGAGTTTGAGAAGGAAGAGAATTTGATAAGGTAATTAAGAAGATTGACGAGAAAGGTTAGTAGAGGTAAGAAAGAATTTAGATCAGTACGAGTTAAGTTGGTGGAACAATTTATCAAGGATGGTAGGCGCTGGAAGTAGCCAATATCGAACCCCTGTAGCGTATCGTAGAAAGACATCTCAGGGATATAGTGGTTATAAACGCACATATAGAATTCGTGGGTCATATCGTCCTGCACGTTTCACTTATGCACGTAGACGATATGTTCAGAATATTCCTCGATATATTAAAAGGAATAGAGGTGGCCCGCGAAAATTACAGTTATATGACGAACAATTGAAAATTACAGTTTTTATATCGTTTACATCCATTTACCTATACAATAAAAAAATATCATTCAATTATAGGATGTGAAAGAAATGAACACTGCTAAACTGTCCCACAATATAATAAATAACATTATCATTACACTGTTTTAAAGTACATCTGACTTCTCAAAGTATATTTACATGCTTTACCACTAACGGTGGTTGTAATTAAATATATGGCACCATTTTGAATACTACCAACATTCCCAAACAACGTATCTTTGTAATCGGTCCACACACTAACGGGTATAAAATGATCAATTGTTTCTAACCCATGTCTAACTTGTTCATTATCAATTGCACCACTTAACCTAAACTTCAACTTTTTCAAAATCCTAAAACGATCCCATTGTTCAGGATCAACAATCCAAGTCTCTGGATTTCCTTCACCAACACCAATAAATATCTTGTCTGGAAGGGGTACGGTATCCACAGGTGCATTATCACTAACAATAAAAAATAACACATGATGCACAATAGGGTCCTCCTTAACATCAGATCCTAATTGAACATTACCAATTAACCTGATACCTTTAACAACAATGTTATCTGACTGACGATCGCACTTTTTGTTACCCAATTCAATACCATTTATTAACTTAGACACACCACTATTAGTAAACACAACATCTCTCAATTGTTCGTCATATAACTGTAATTTTCGCGGGCCACCTCTATTCCTTTTAATATATCGAGGAATATTCTGAACATATCGTCTACGTGCATAGTGAAACGTGCAGGACGATATGACCCACGAATTCTATATGTGCGTTTATAACCACTAGATCCCTGAGATGTCTTTCTACGATACGCTACAGGGGTTCGATATTGGCTACTTCCAGCGCCTACCATCCTTGATAAATTGTTCCACCAACTTAACTCGTACTGATCTAAATTCTTTCTTACCTCTACTAACCTTTCTCGTCAATCTTCTTAATTGCCTTATCAAATTCTCTTCCTTTTCGAACTCTAGAACAAACCTCTCAGGTACTAAATGACGCGTATTGCGATCAAAAATAAAGATGTTGTAGAAAATAAAGATGTTGTAGTGACGACAAGGGTAATGTTGTAAGCAAGTGAATAAGTTATGAATTTTATCACAACAAGTGGTATCAGAAGCTAAGGTTCCACGGTGGGATCCTGAAACTCAGAAACAGAGGTTCGGTTCGGAAAATCGGTTCCGACGAAAGTTGTCAAAAATCGGTTTTGAGCATACCATCAGACTTTTCACGGCAAGACGAGCACGATGGTATTTTCCGGTGACTGATCGGAGCTCCCAGGATGCCGCACGCGCCGACCAGAGAGTTTGCCACGCGCCGCCACTCGCACACGCTCTTGCACGCGCGTTTGAAGGTTGAAGACGCTGAGTCAGCGCCACGTCAGCGTCCAGTTAGCACCCAGTCGGCTGCCACGTCAGCCGGTCATGCACAGTCAGCAGCCCAGTCATCAGGACACGTCACCAACACATTCAACAGCCACGTGTCATCCAGTCAGCGCCACGTGAATGCCACGTCAGCAACCTTGCCATGTCAGCAAAAATCTGGTAATTTTCAGAAAGGTCCTTATACAGTTCCGAAATTATATTTTAGCCTTTGAACTTTTTCCAAAATTATATTTTGGCCCCTGAACTTTCGGAAATTACACTTTGACCCCCTTTAATTTATGAAATTTGCAATTTAGTCACTGAGTCGGATTTTGACAAACGAAGTGTCATTTCCACCATTTTTAACCATTCCAGACGCAACAGTGAGCTCCGTTTTTTAAAATTCTACTTATAATGTTTATGATGGATGAGGGTGTCGAAAAAATGATTTTATTGACTAGTACCAATTATTTCACATAGAGATGAGGGATGAAAGACCTTTTATATGTGAAAGATTATGATGGGTTGGTATTTCTGGAGGAGAAACCAGAAGAAATGTCTGAAGCAAGGTGGAACCATATTCACCATAAAACATGCAGTACTATTTGTCAGTGGATCGACGACAGTATCATGAACCATGTTAGTGAAGATAAAAATTCATGTGTCTTATGGAGAAAGCTGGAGGAGCTTTTTCGAGAAAAGACTGGCAACAACAAGATGTACTACATCAAGAAGATGATGAGGTTGAAATACCAGGAAGGTACAACTATGGCGGACCACATCAACGATTTCCTCGGAACAATGAAAGAATTATCTGGATTGGGCATAGACTTCGGAGATGAGGTAAATGGCTTAATACTCCTTAATAAGTTACCAGAATCTTGGAAAATGTTCAGATCTACGGTGATAAATTCAGTCGCAGATGGGAAAATCACAATGGAGATGGCGAAAACCAGGATCTTCGAGGAAGAAAAGAGGACGAGAATGCAGGAGTCAACATCAGCCTCAACCTCAGAAGCTCTAGTGACAGAAAAAAAACACCAGAAGGGGGAGGATTAAAAGCCGAGGCCCAGGTAGATCAGACAAGAACTGAGATAAATCAAAAACAAGGGATATTGAGTGCTACCACTGTAAGAAGAAAGTCCATATGAAGATGGATTGCTACAAACTGAAGAACGAGCAGTCCATGAGAGATGATGACTCTAACCAAGAAAGAGTTGCTACTACCACCGACAAAACCTCCAAAGAATTCTGCATTATGTATGAAGAAAATGTTGTGAATCTTGCCAGCCATGAGACTAGTTGGGTGATAGATAGTGGCCCCTCCATACACCCCACATCTCGCAAAGACTTCTTTTCATCTTACACACCAGGAGACTACGGTGCCGTAAGGATGGGGAATGACGGCCAGTCCAAAGCCGTCGGTATTGGAGACATCTGCCTTGAAACAGACAACGGGACAAGGCTAATGTTGAAGGGAGTCAAGCACATCCCAGACATCCGGTTAAACCTGATCTCAATAGGCAAACTGGATGATGAAGGTTTCTGCAGCACCTTTAGTGACGGAACCTGGAAGCTCACTAAAGGATCAATGGTGGTGGCACGAGGTAAGAAAGATTCAACTCTGTATTTGATGCATGCTAAGCTTTCCAATAGTAGCATAAATACAGTCAACAGTAATGAGGCAGCCGAGCTATGACATAAAAAGCTCGGTCACATAGTCAAACGGGGATAGAAATACTACGCAGGCGGAATGTTCTTCCCGAATTGAAGAACTCACACTTACGGAAGTGTGAACACTGTATGGCTGGAAAGAAAAACAAAGTGTCCTTCCAGAGCTCCCCGCCTCAACGGAAACCGGAGGTACTTGACCTCATACATTCAGATGTATATGGTCCGATGCAGACGAGAATACTTGGTGGGTAACTTTACTTTGTGATATTCATAGACGATCATTCGAGGAAGACATGGGCATACACCTTAAAGAGAAAATATCAAGTGTTTGGAGTGTTCAATGAGTTTCACGTCCTAGTGGATAGAGAAACCGGCAAGAAACTCAAATGCATCAGAACAGACAACGGTGGAGAATACAGAGGTCCGTTTGATCAGTACTGCAAGATGCAATGAATCCGACATCAAACGACACCTCCCAAGATACCTCATCTGAATGGCCTAGTTGAGAGGATGAACAGAACCTTGTGCGAAAGGGTCAGAAGCTTGCTCTCACAAGCCAAGCTACCGAAGACATTCTGGGGGGAGGCGCTGAACACAACAATATATGTTTTGAACATGTCCCCAACAGTCGCACTGAAATGTAATATTCCTAACCAAGTTTGGACAGGTAAAGAAATGTCATACGAACACTCGCATATCTTTGGGTGCAAAGCTTTTGTACACATCCCAAAGGACGAGAGATCCAAGCTTGATGCAAAGACACGACAATGTGTCTTTATTGGCTATGGTCAGGATGATTTCGGCTACAAACTGTATGATCCTGTGGAGAAGAAGATTGTCAGAAGCCGAGATGTTGTCTTCATTGAAGATCAGACCATAGAAGATATCTGAAAGAGCTAAAGACAATGCCCCAACAATACAGAGATGTGAATCCAGAACCTCACACATCGGTGCCAGTACAAGTTGAAGATGAGGTTCCCAGACATGAGGGTATATGTGATGAAGCTCCCAAAGATGATGATCATGATCAACCACCAATACCAGAAGCTACACCAACAGTTCCACAGAGAAGGTCTGACAGAGAGAGGCGACCTTCAACTAGATACTCTGCATATGAGTATGTGCTACTCACTGACGGGGGAGAACCCGATAGCTACAAGGAGGCTTTGGAAACAGATGACAGAGAAAAGTGGGAAGAAGTCATGCAAGATGAGATAAAATCTTTGCATGACAATCACACTTTCGAGTTGGTGAAATTGCCAAGAGGCAAAAGGGCTTTAAAGAACAAATAGGTGTACAGAGTGAAGCAACAAGAACATACTTCACAACCCCGGTACAAAGCCAGATTAGTCGTCAATGGATTCAATCAGAGAAAAGACATTGACTTTGATGAAATCTTCTCTCCAGTTGTGAAGATGTCATCCATCAGAGTAGTACTCAGTTTAGCAGCAAGCTTTGATTTGGAGATCGAGCAGATGAATGTCAAGACCGCATTTCTTCATGGGGATCTGGAAGAAGAAATTTACATGGAGCAACCAGAAGGCTTCAGAGTCAAAGAAAAAGAGGACTATGTTTGCAGACTCAGTAAAAGCCTCTATGGTTTGAAACATGCACCGAGACAGTGGTACGTGAAGTTCGAGTCAGTTATGGGGGAGTAGGGATACAAGAAGACCACTTCAGACCATTGTGTTTTCGTTCAGAAATTTTCTGATGATGACTTTATCATCTTACTGCTGTATGTAGATGATATGTTGATAGTTGGCCGGAATCAATCGAGGATTGATAATTTGAAGCAGCAACTGAGTAAGTCTTTTGAGATGAAAGACTTGGGGTCAGCTAAACAGATTCTTGGCATTAGGATCGGCCGTGATCGGAAATCCATGAGATTATACTTGTCACATAAGGAGTACATCGAGAAGGTACTTCAGAGATTCCAGATGGACAAGGCTAAAGCGGTTAGCACTCCTCTTGCTAGCTACCCACTTTAGATTGAGTACACAACAAAGTCCCTCTACTGAGACAGAGAATCAGGAAATGAAACAGGTTCCATACACCTCAGCAGTGGGAAGTCTTATGTATGCCATGGTGTGCACGAGGCCAGACTTAGCACACGTATTTGGATTGGTCAGCCGATTTATGTCAAACCCAGGAAGAGAACATTGGAATGCTGTCAAATGGATAATGTGGTATCTACGAGGCACATCCAAAATGAGACTATGGTTTGGAAGCAGCGAACCAGTGTTGATGGGCTGCACCGATTCAGATATGGCAGGAGATGTGGATACCCGTAAGTCTACTTCGGGGTATCTAATTACTCTCGCAAGGGGAGCTGTGACATGGCAGTCAAGGTTGCAGAGATGCGTTGCACTTTCTACAACAGAGGTAGAATTCATTGCAGTAACATAAGCTTGCAAGGAATTACTGTGGATAAAGACATTTGTCCAGAAATTGGGTTTCAAGCAGGAGAAGTACACTTTGTACTGTGATAGCCAGAGTGCTATCTACCTTGGTAAAAATTCTACTTTTCACTCGATGTTAAAACATATCGATGTGAGGTATCACTGGATACGGGACATCCTGAGTTTAAAATTGTTAGAACTCATAAAGATTCATACCGACGACAACGGTGCCGATATGTTCACCAAGGTTTTGTCGAATGAGAAGCTTGAAATCTGTCGTGTCATAGCCGGGATGACAAAACTCTCCACATAGTCAGAGTGGGGAGATTTAGAGAACTACGATTGGCTTGATCCCAACTCAGGGTACGTAGGCAGTCATACAGATGCAGCCAGGGGTGGATCCTTTTGAGTATCCAATTTGGAGGATTGATGGTCGGCTCAAATTTTAGGGCAAATCTTCACCGAGGGGGAGATTTGTTGAAACAGCTTAGTCATGCATGAAGTCAGCATGCAGCCAGCATGCACCAGCTTTCATGCAAGCTGGAAACAAAGATAACAGCATGCAAGTTGGCAAGATAGACGCGTGAAAATAGTAGGCAACATGTGAAGCTGGAAATGAGTTGGCCAAACCGTGTGACACTGTTCACACGATTTTGGGCACTATAATTTGAGCCTTCAGTCCATTGTTTAGCATCCCAGAATCTCAGACTCATAAGTGATGATGATAAGAGAGTTTAGAGTTTTTTATAAGTTTTGTATAAAACTTTGAAGTTTTTGTGATAATAAAAGAAGAGTTTTCCTCTCAATCTCCCCTATTGTTGAGTATCACAACACTTTGATTTGAAGATTCATTTTGTGATGTATGATAAACAAAAGAGCCAGATTTTCCTCCCACATCTCATATTGTGTGAGTTTTATACAAACAAATAACTATATTTTTCAAGCTGAAGCATTTGAGTTAATGTAGCATTTCCAAACGAGAAGAGTTGCTGTTGAATCTTATTTTCTTGCCCAGACTTGGTCAGTTCGTGTTAAGACTCTGATCCTTTCCTGCTGGGGGGCGTGCTCCGGTTGGGCGCCTGGTGCAGGAGGCGACATGGTGAACTCGGCCTGACAGACCCGTGGCTGCTTCTCTCGAGTGGGCTCTGGGCGCCTTGCGCCCTATCATGAGTCGGTGGTACTTCTGTGCAATGTCGTTCCGGAGGACTCCTTCTCGAGCGACCGAGCAGACGGCGTTCTTGCTCTGAACGCAGGAAATCTCCCACATGGCACCTTTTTTAGTCCCCAGGTAGCTGACTCAGCCTCGTGTTTTTTCTGAATTGTCCAGCTGCAAACTGATTTCAGGTTACTACTGTAGACACTGCATTTTTGCATATCATGCCCAATGATGAGCCTCGTAAGGAGGCACTACCTTTTCATGTCATGAAGTCACGGGAAACGGACGTTGGAAGGGTAAAGTTGGAAATCGGAATTATTGTCGGGTTTAACTTGGTTATCTAGCTTCGATTTGCTCGTTGGATCTCTGCTTATACTCGGCCCAAGAATCCATAAGCCAAGCCCAAATACCCCAAGCCCACCAAAAAGAACCAAACCCATGCCCCACATCATCTTTTCCTTCTATTCTTCACGTGCCCTACAAACCAAAGAGCCAAATCCCTCACATGCCAAGCCAATCCCCCATTAAACAAATCAAACAACAATACCCCACACTCCACTAGCTTTCTTCCTTACACACCCATGCCATCCTCCATTATCTCCTTCACTCATTGCAAACAAACAATGAAACTCATATCATATACCAACCCCCCCCAACTTGAATGACAAAACAAGTACAAAGCAACAAGATCCACCTAAGCCACATTCACACCCATCACTCTTTGCAAGCCATTCACGCCCAAGGCCACCCAAAAATGACAAAGCAAGCACAAGCCAACTCACTTCCCATTAAACACTCTCCACCAAATTCCCCACTAAGAGGAATCTCCTTAATTCAAGCATGTGGTGAACCACCCAAGACTCTCCACCTTTGCCTATAAAAGAAGCCTAAAACCAACCAAAAGGGGCTGGCATCAATATAACACAAAAGAAGAGATATCTAGGAGATTGACGACACATTGAGCAAACACTACACAACCCCTAAACACGCCAATCACCTCACCGTAGGACAGCCCTACACAGCAGCCCATATTCCCCGTAGGACGGCCCATAACCATTGGAAAACACCTCCTAAATAGCAGCCCAAAATATCACGAAGCAGTAGCCGAAGCAACCAGAACAGTGGCCTGAAACACAGCAGCAACACAGCAGCAAAGCGGAGGAAAACAGCGAGCAAATCAGCAGGATAACCAAGGAAAAGGGGAACCAGTGAACCAGAAAAGTTGCAGAGCATCAACCCTTCCAACGGACGTGAAACGTGCTTCCGAAAGACGACACAAAAAGGTTAGACCTGAGGGCATATGATACTTATCCTCTTCGCATGAATTGATAATTTAGAAAGCATGATTAATTATGATGTTAAGTATGCATGATTTGGAAAGCATGTTAATTGTGTGATGTGATTCTGGATGGACGGAATATGTGTTATTTCTTGTGATATATCGGATGGAAACTCGGACATAAATTCCGTAGCCGAATCCGAATGGACGGTAATGCGGTTTGTACTCGGGATACAATGCCACGTACCACTTGAAAGACACACGTATTCCGTGTCATCCAAATTTGTGTTTGAGCACGATTTAGATTAATATGTGCTTTGTTTTCTTATGCATGATTAGGATGTTTATAACATGTTATAGCTTTGAGTATGATTAGTTGGTTGTGTTTGAGCATGATTTAATTGTTTAGTATGTTAAACATTAGGCATGATTTGAGGATCCATGTGATTAGATATGTCGTTGTGATGATCTTGTTTGAATGACGTGTCCAAAAATGTATGAATGTATGTAATCTGCCAGTTCCCGTTCGAACTCGTCATCGAACGCATCACGAACGGGGACTTTCTGTCTCTACCGTTCGAACGCGTTATCAAACGCTACTCGAACGCGCGCACATCTGTAGCATCAGGTCACATTCTGTTCGAACGCGTTTTCGGACGCCCTACGAACGAGAACCTACTGTCTCATTTCTGTTCGAACGCGTCTCGGACGCCACACGAACGAGAGCATTCTGTCTTCACCGTTCGAACGCGTTTACGAACGCAACGCGAACGGTCACGGTCTTACTGTATCACATCAGGACATGTCTATCTTAACATATGGTTATCTCCTTGAACTTTATGCATTTGTATTACTTCTTTAGTCGTCTATTTCTGTTATAAGCTCGAATACATTCTCTTAGTATGCATGTTTGAAAAATAAATGTTCTTTATGCTTTTGTGAAGTTGTATGCTTTTGGTATGTTAATTTGTCTTCATTGCTTGAATTTGGATATAGATTATATATGAATAGGTTGCATGCAGATATGAAAAATATGTTAAATGTAAACTTATACATGGAATTTGCATATGGAAATTTAAGTGTAAGTTTTTTAGTGATATGCATGTGAATTTAGAAGCATGACCCCTTGGAACTGAGTGTTACTCAAGCATGATTAAGTTATTACATAAATCCATCCTCATTACAAGTGACATAAGTAAGGGACCATTCCGAACCCAACGGTTTGAGGTCTTCCCTTGCGAGGGGTGAGTGCGGCCTTAAATCTTATTTTCCCGGTTCACACCGGGTGGCGACTCCATCATTCTCCGGTTTAGTCCCCGTGGCTACTCCGTACTCCCAACTAGTGCCGCGCGAGCCTAGAACAGCATGCGTCGTCCAGTTCCTGTTGTCTACAGTCTGGCGACTCCACTGGGGATAGAGAATCGGCCTCGAAACATGTCTTGTAATGGTTGGATTTGTGTTTTAATTAACCATGTTTACTGTAAGTTTAAGGAATTTAATCAAAGACATTGTTAGGGCTAGGTGATGTTTGGTGTCTTCCTTCACTCACTACCTTTTTACAAGGAAAAGCTGGAAGACACCTAGATGATCATTTTCCTAGGGGATGTTTGGTGTCTTCCTTCACTCACTACCTTTTTACAAGGAAAAGCTGGAAGGCATCTAGATAATCATCTCATGTGATAGACTAATTTGGAGGACTCGTTGTTTATTCCTGTCACCAAGCGATAAGAGCCTAAGGGGCTTGGGTATCCACTGCGAGCTTTGCTCCGCCCTCCCTCTGGGGAATCTACAACGGGAAGTCCATTTGACAGTTAGTCACATACCTTAACTTGTTGACATATAAGGTGCACTCACTTGGTCGTTTGAACCCTTGAGTGGGGAGTCCTAGTTGTGGGTAATCCTTTGTCAATAAGGGCCTTTGTTTACATTCCTAGAACTTACACATGAACCTTAGTTTTGTGACCAGTAAAAATTACTTATTTATGCTTGTGTTTTGGACCATTATCATTTGGATTCAGTTGGACTTTTTGTCAATAAATGTGAACTTGTTGGGCCATTTAAACAGGGACAAGTTCATGTCCTTTGACAATTAGGCCAAAAGCTTCTAAAATGCTAATGGGCTATTTTGTGTTTAGGCCTCTTATTATTTGAAGTTATTTAGTTATATTATCGCAAAGTGTAAACATGTTGGGCCTTTTCAACTGGGACAAGTTTGCACTGCGCAATAGTGTGACTAAATACTTTGAAATGATAACGGGCCGATTATTGTAAATTCTTTTACGAGCTTATTTATTTCATACATCACGCGCATCTCATGCATGCATGCATCATGCTAACCCTTATGTTTTAAAAAAGCCATCATAGATACCTGTTGGGTTAGGGAAGGGAAAAGACTCACCAAGAAGACAGTAATAACCATGAGTGAATCTGGTAACGAGGTATCCCGAATGGACCAGTTAGAGAACAATCTCGCCAAGATCGCTGAACAGTTGCAAGCCTTGACTACTGCTATGGCTAGTATGACTGTGCCCCGTGCTGGGGGAAATTCTGAGAATGTGAGGCATGAGGAGCCTCCGAATGGGATGGGGGATGATATCCCTACTTTTGATGATGATATGGCAGAGTATGCAACAGGCAGAGTATCTGGGTCACAGGCAGAGTTACAGAAACTTCGGGATCAGGTTGAGTCAGTTACCCGCAAGATGAGGGGTAAAAATGAAGATCTGCTGGATTACGACACACTGACTTTCGAGGAACAGCTGCCAGCACAGTTCAAGATGCCTGATATGACTAAGTTTAACGGGAATGGGGATCCAAGGGTGCATCTCCGGCAGTTTGTATCAGTTATGAGTTCCGTTGGCTTATCCCAGCGCCAAGTGCAGAAAATGTTTGGAATGTCGCTCGAGGGAGCTCCCGTGGTGTGGTACCACAGTTTGGAGAAGAAAGTGAAGGAAGATTGGAGAGAGTTGGCTGATGCTTTCCTAAAGCAATATGTCACTGACCTAGAAATTGATCTGTCACTCCGAGATCTGGAGAATGTGAAGCAGAAATCGGAGGAAAGTTTTAAAGAGTACGTGGACCGGTGGAGAAGTCAGCTGTTGAAAATGCAAACTAGGCCCTCGGAGAAGGACCAGATTAAGATGATCATCAAGGGAACCAAGCCCTCCATTTACGGCAAGTTGAGGAGGATGACCTCCATGATTACTGACTTTAGACAGTTGAGGGAAACTGTCATGGATATTGAGGAAGAAGAGGCTGAGAATAGAAAATTCTATGGTTTGAACAGGAGGCCCATTGGGGGAACATCGGGAACGAAGCCCGTTTCTGCTGAGATTGCCGCTATCCGGGACAGAAGATTTTCCAACTTGGGAAGACCTCTGTCAAAAGTGCTAGAGAAACTAAAAAGGCAAGGGCTCTTGAAATCCTTAGAAACCAAACCACTACCCACCCCCTACCATCACATTATAACCTAAGCCTTTACTGTCACTTTCACCAACAGAAGGGCCATGACACTGACAATTGCGCCCGACTCCGCCATGAAATCCAAGACCTAATAGACTCCAAGAAAATACCTGACCCAGAAACAGAACAGCCTGACACACACAGAAATCCCTTACCCAATTACCGTGCCGTACCACCACCAGCCTATATGATCAATTCTGGCCTCCCAGAAGACCTTGTCCTGAAATCCTTTCACCCTCAAGCCTTTTGCATGGGAATCTGGGATAATACTAGTGAAGATGAGACTGAGCAGAAGAAAAACTTTTGGCTTGATTTCTCTAGCAGTGATGAGGAGGAAGTAAGGGGAATGACACGCAGCGGTCGTTTTTACAATGATATGACGGAAAAGGGTAAGGAAGCTTTGACAGATGGTAGAGAAGTGGTTGAGACTGCAGAAAATACTGAAGGTGATATAGTACTGAGGCAATTGAGGAAGACTAGAGCACAAGTGAGTATCTGGGAACTGTTATGTGCGTCTCGGGAGCATAGACAGGCTATGGTTGAGGCCTTGAGCAAGATTGTGGTACCAGAGGATGCCAACCCCGCAATGTTTGTTGGGTCGGTTCAGAAAGAAGCTTTGCAGATATCCTTTTCTGAGGATGAACTCCCGGTGGAAGGAAGAAATCATAACAGGCCTTTATTTATCAGGGCCGAAGTGAGAGGCAAGAAAACTTCATGTGTGATGGTGGATGACGGTTCGTCCATCAATGTGTGCCCGTTGAAAATTCTGGCGAGATTGGGTATGAAAGCAACAGACTTGGACCCCTCCAGTATGACTATTAAGGCTTATGATGACAGTAAGCGGGGAGTTGAGGGTACCTTTGTGGCTATGGTCAAGGTAGGACCAATTGAAGATGAGGTTGAGTTCACAGTGCTGGACATCCCAGCCACTTTTGCCTTATTGTTAGGAAGGCCTTGGTTTCACAAACTTGGGGGCGTGCCTTCCACTTTGCATCAGATGATCAAATTCCCGTATGAGGGAGAAGTCGTTACCATCCGAGCTGAGTTAGACAATGCCGTGGCTGCCTTGGAGATACAACCTTTCACGAGGTTTCAGGTGTCAGCTACTTTCGAGGAATGGGTGGATCCTAGGGTGGCTAGGATTATGGAGAAGATGAAGTTTGAGCCGGGAAAAGGTTCAAAATTGCCAGATTTCCGAGGACAGAATACTAGGAAGGGTTTGGGGTACAAGTCTGATGAAGAAAAGCCAAGGGTCAAGAAAAAGGGCCTGAGACTGATGGAGTGCTTTGTAAAAGCTTCAGGGTATCAAGGAGAGCCTGAACCTGTGGAAGTCAATGGGATTGTGGTACCTGGGTTTGAGATCTTCCAGGATTTGTTGGGTGAGAAGCCACTGACTGAAGAATCGGTGGAAGCAGAGATTTGGGAAGAAGAATTGATGAAATTAGAGAGCATGACTCTGGGAGAGAAAAAAACCTGAGGAGGACCTGATTGCAGAGGAAGAAGTGTCTGTAGATGATGAAGACATTTACCTTCCTGATTTGTTTGAATGTACTTCCGCATTATCCAATAAAGACATTTCTTTTGCTTACTTGCCTGAGTCATTTCCATTTACTCCGCATGAACCAAGCATATTTGATATTAGTTCCGCCAGAACTACTGCATTTAATCTGGGTACGCTGGAGAACCCCAAAGTAATTCTGATTGCAAGTGAAGTTACCTCTGAAGAGAGGGAGAAGTTAGAAGAAGTGTTGGTCAGGTATGCCAGAGTGTTTGCTTGGTCCTATGAGGACATGCCTGGGGTAGACAGAAACATTGCCCAACACACAATACCGACATATCCGGATATGAGGCCAGTAAAGCAGAAACTTCGACGAATGAGACCAGAATGGGCTGAGAAAGTCAGAGAAGAAGTTAAGAAACAAATAGATGCGGGGTTCCTGGAAGTAGTGAAGTATCCCGAGTGGTTGGCTAATATAGTGCCAGTACCGAAGAAAGACGGGAAGGTCAGGATGTGCGTAGACTACAGAGATCTCAACAAGGCTTGTCCGAAAGATGATTTTCCTCTGCCACATATAGATGTCCTGGTTGATAGTGCAGCTTTATCTGCTATGTATTCATTTGCGGATGGATTTTCAGGCTACAATCAGGTTCTCATGGCTGAGGAAGACAAACACAAGACTGCATTTGTTACTGAGTGGGGCACTTACTGCTACAAGGTAATGCCGTTTGGACTCAAGAATGCAGGAGCTACGTATCAACGAATGGCCACTACACTTTTCCATGATTTGATGCACAAAGAAATCGAAGTGTATGTGGATGACATGATGGTGAAATCAGAGACAAGAGTTGGGCACATTGAAGCATTGGAAAGATTCCTTCAGAGAGTTGACAGATACAACCTGCGGCTTAATCCCAAGAAATGTGTGTTTGGGGTGACATCAGGGAAATTGCTTGGTCATACAGTAGGAATGGGCGGAATAGAGGTAGACTCCGAGAAGATCAAGGCAATCACAGAGATGCCTGCACCAAAGACAGAGAAGGAAGTCAGAGCGTTCTTGGGCAAAATTCAGTACATCAGTCGGTTCATTGCCAAGTTGACATCAGTATGTGAGCCCGTTTTCAAACTGTTGAGAAAAGATCAGCCAGTGAGATGGAACGAGCAATGCCAGACCGCCTTCGACAGGATCAGAGAGTACTTGGTGGAGCCACCTGTATTGAAGCCTCCGAGGCTGGGCAGACCTTTGATACTGTATTTGGCTGTAGAATCAGAAGCACTGGGGGCAATGGTGGTACAGGCAGATGATACAGGGGTAGAACATGCAGTTTACTATCTGAGTAAGAAGATGCTCCCGTATGAGGCTCGGTATCAAGAAGTGGAGAAGATCTGTCTTGCTGTGGTATGGGCTTCCAGAAAACTACGGCATTATTTCCAGTCATACAAGATCCAGGTAGTGGCAAAGGAGAATCCTCTGAAATATCTTCATTCGGTGCCTTCATTAGTGGGGAAATTGGGCAGATGGTTGGTATTGCTGACAGAATTTGACATTGAGTATCTCACCTCCAAAGTAATTAAGGGGCGAGCGGTAGCAGAGTTTCTGGCATTGCAACCTGTTGATGGGGATCAGTATAAGTTTGAATTTCCAGATGAAGAAATCCAAGCTATAACAGTCCAGGGATGGAAGATGTATTTTGACGGAGCAGTGAATTACAAAGGTGCCGGAATTGGGATCGTGATAGTGACCCCCGAGGGAGAGACTTTGCCTTTGGCCAAGAGATTGACGTTCAGAGTAACTAATAACATGGCCGAGTATGAAGCATGTGCTTTTGGTTTGACGGCATTGATAGCCTTGAAGGCCGGAAGTGTGGAAATCTACGGAGATTCTATGTTGGTGATCCAGCAGATGCGAGGAGAATGGGAATTGAAAGAAGAACGGTTAAAGCCTTACCTCTTTCATCTCAGAGAATTGGCACAGGTTATCCCAGAGTGTAAGTTTCAGCACTTACCGAGAGAAGAGAACCAGATGGCAGACGCATTGGCTACACTTGCAGCGACATGGGAGAATCCAGAGAAGTTAGTGATGAGACCGTTGATACTGATAACGGCAAATAAACCTGTTCATGAAATAGAGAGAATTCTGGAGGTTGAGGTCGACGACGGCAAACCTTGGTATTTTGACATTCAGAGGTATCTGGAGCGCGGTGAACTCCCAGAAGGGGCAGCCAGAAAAGACAGAGTAGCCGTTCAGAAGTTAGCTTCCCAGTATGTGATTTTGAAAGGGGAACTATACAAGAGACAAGCGAACGGTATTCAGTTGAAGTGTTTGAGAAGAGAAGAAGCTCAGCATGTAATGGAAGAAATACACGCCGGGGCATGTGGTCCGCACATGAATGGGTTGAATCTGTCCCGCAAGATAGCGAGACAAGGTTTTTACTGGTCAACCATGGAGACAGATTGCGCGAAGATGGTAAAGCACTGTCACGACTGTCAAGCACACGGTAATTTGAATCACTTGCCGCATACAGAGTTGCATGGGCTGTCAGAGCCGTGGCCTTTCTCAGCATGGGGAATTGATATGATTGGAGAAATCCGACCAAATGCATCGAATGGGCACCGCTTCATAGTAGTGGCCGTAGACTACTTCTCAAAGTGGGTAGAAGCTGAATCATTCCGTAATGTTACAGCAAAGCAGATGGCAAAGTTTATAGCTCGGAATCTCATCTGTCGGTATGGTATGCCCCATCATGTGGTGACAGACAACGGAGTTCAATTTCAAGGGGAGACGAAGGCAATGTTACAGAGGTACAGGATAGGCCACCACAAGTCCTCACCGTACAGGCCGCAGGCGAACGGGGCAGTTGAGGCAGCCAACAAGACTATAAAGACGATTTTAGCCAAGATGACAGAGAACTGCAGGGATTGGGCCGAGAAATTACCGTATGCCTTGTGGGGGTACAGAACATCAGTCAGAACAGCAACGGGTGCAACACCTTACTCTTTAGTGTACGGGATGGAAGCAGTACTGCCAGTAGAAATGGACATACAGTCTATGAGGGTATTAGCGGAGACAGAGTTACCGGAGTCAGAATGGGCCGCACAGAGATTTGATCAGTTAGCACTTTTGGACGAGAAAAGGGTAAGAGCCTTACATCACACGCAGTTATATCAGAAGAGACTGGCCCGGACCTTCAATAAAAAGGTACGGCCCACAAAGATCAGAAAAGGTGATTTGGTACTTAAGCAGTCGAGGCCGTCGACGACAGATCCAAGAGGGAAATTCAGGCCTAACTGGGAGGGACCTTACATAGTGCAGAAGGTCATGGGAAATGGAGCAGTAAGGTTGTCCGACTTGGAAGGGAATGAGTTCGTTGAGCCAATCAATGTGGACAGATTGAAGTTGTACTTTGCCTGAGGGAAAGAGGACTAAGTGGTCACCGAGGGAACAGGCAGAAGACCTAACCCAACGGGATAGGAAATACATACATGCATACACGTAACTTGCATTCTTGTTTTGTGTTTCGCTTTTTTTTACAGATTTCAAACAGATGGGAACCATCAAGGGACGACCAGGGACATATAGCGCCGAGGAGCACAATGAGGATCCAACCCATCACGAAAAGGGAGTATCTCTGCACATGCATACTTACATGCCCACGTATTTATTCTGTTGTTTTGTATTTGCAGGTTTAAAGAAAAAAGAGAAAAGGAAGAGAAAGCGGCAAATGCAAGCCAACCAGAAACAACAACAGTCTCAGAAAAGAATCAGAATCAATCTCAGTTTCAGGAATAGGGTTGAGGCCCACGCCAGTATCAGTTTCAGGAATGAATTCCAGGGGGCGAAGCCCATGTTTTCGGCAATTGAAATGAAGAAACCCACAGAGGAAAGTCTTTGATAGATAGACATATGTCCGGTGATGACATTGGTTGCCGAATGGAGAAACCCTAGAAACGATAAGTGCGAGGTACGCTTTCTTCCGGTATTTTGAATGGATTGATCTCAGTTAGACTCACGAGCACCTAATTATGAGATCCTAGTAGTAGAAGCCTGAGTAGTTACCGAGATGACTAGTTGAAGAGATGACGAATAGGTGAATGACCGTTTGTCTAGGTGTCCACTCTGGTTTACTAATGCTATGATATATGATATGGTTGGAAACAAAGAAAAAGTCTATGCAATGAAAAGGAAAAGAAAAAAATTAGACCGCCTATAACCGATAAGCGTGAAGCTACCCATGGGCGAGTATTAGGACCACCATGAGGAGAAATGCTACCTTAAAGGGTAGGTGTGTCAGAAAGAGAAAAGAGAAAAAAAAAAAAAAAAAAAAAAAAAAAAAAAAAAAAAAAGAAAAGAAAAAGAAAAAAAAGGAAAAGAGACAAAAAAAAAAAAAAAAAAAAAGATGAAAACCATATCATGTTGAGTATGCTGAAGTAATCACAGAATGTGATTTAGACATCTAGGTTGGTTAGACCCACTGGTTCGATTCTCTGAAATGAAATCACCGAGTTAGCTTACTTAAGGACTAAGCTGCAAAAGAGCCTTGGCACACACACACATAAAGTCTAACTCAGATCACCCATTCAGATGATTGGACTTGAGTATGTCGAGTACTTTGAAGGTTCTTCGGTTTCGACGCGAAAGCATTCGTTGAGGACAAAAATATGTCTATCTATCAAAGATTATCTCGTGAGAGGTAGAATATCATATCAGCTTGAGGGGCGAAGCCCCAATTAGTATCAGTTTGAAGGCGAGGCCTATCTCAACCTGGGTGCGAGGCCCATATCACATCAGTATCAGTTGCGGGGATGAGCCCTAGGGTCGTGACCCACATCATCAGTATAGTTTCAGGGATGAGTCCCGGGGCCGAGGCCCACTTCAGTTTCAGTTTCAGGTGAGTCCCAGGGCCGAGGCCCACTTCAGTTTCAGTTTCAGGGATGAGTCCCAAGGCCGAGGCCCATACCAGTATCAACTCAGGGTCGAGGCCCACATCTACATCAGTAACAGTTTTGGGGCGTCACAGGGTTGTAACCCACTTTATCAGTATCAGTCTGGGGGCGAGGCCCATATCGTTTTGAGTTCGGGGGCGAGGCCCATATCAGTTTGGTTTGGGGGCGAGGCCCATATCAGTTTGAGGCCGAGGCCCACATCAGTTTCCGTATCAGTTTGGGGGCGAGGCCCACATCACCATCAGTCTTTGGGGCGAGGCCCACATCATATCAGTTTGAGGGCGAGGCCCACATCACATGAGGGCGAGGCCCACATCATATCAGTTTGAGGGCGAGGCCCATTGTCATCGGTATGGGGTCGAGGTGCCCAGGGTCGAGGCCCCCATTGTCAGTTGGTTCCGGTCGAGGTGCCCAGGGTCGAGGCCCACACATATCATTTCAGGGCGAGGTCCCTATTTGTCAGCGGGGTTGGGTCGAGGTGCCCGGGTCGAGGTGCCCCCGTGTCAGTTGTAGTTCCGGGTCGAGGTGCCCAGGGTCGAGGTACCCCTCATCATCATTTCAGGGCGAGGTCCCTATTGTCAGCGGTGTTGGGTCGAGGTGCCCAGGGTCGAGGTGCCCCCGTTGTCCGTTGTAGTTCCGGGTCGAGGTGCCCAGGGTCGAGGTACCCACTACATTATCATTTCAGGGCGAGGTCCCTATTTGTCAGCGGTGTTGGGTCGAGGTGCCCAGGGTCGAGGTGCCCCCGTTGTCAGTTGTAGTTCCGGGTCGAGGTGCCCAGGGTCGAGGTACCCACTACATCATCATTTCAGGGCGAGGTCCCTATTTGTCAGCGGTGTTGGGTCGAGGTGCCCAGGGTCGAGGTGCCCCCGTTGTCCGTTGTAGTTCCGGGTCGAGGTGCCCAGGGTCGAGGTGCCCACTACATCATCGGTTCGAGGGCGAGGTCCCTATTGTCAGCGGTGTTGGGTCGAGGTGCCCCCGTTGTTTGTTGCAGTTCCGGGATGCGTCCCAGGGTCGAGGGCCCACTGCATCATCATCACAGTTCACATTCGGTGGTTCGGGAACAAAGCCCAGAGGTCGAGGCACCTCGCCATCATATCAATTCAGTTCGAAGCAGCAGGCAAGTCAGGTGGCAGCTGGCGAGCCAGGTAAGTAAAAATGCATTGCACGTAACTTTGATAGGATTGTCATTGTCACACACTACACAAGTCCCATCAAAGTGGGGGCGACTGTAGACACTGCATTTTTGCATATCATGCCCAATGATGAGCCTCGTAAGGAGGCACTACCTTTTCATGTCATGAAGTCACGGGAAACGGACGTTGGAAGGGTAAAGTTGGAAATCGGAATTATTGTCGGGTTTAACTTGGTTATCTAGCTTCGATTTGCTCGTTGGATCTCTGCTTATACTCGGCCCAAGAATCCATGAACCAAACCCATGCCCCACATCATCTTTTCCTTCTATTCTTCACGTGCCCTACAAACCAAAGAGCCAAATCCCTCACATGCCAAGCCAATCCCCCATTAAACAAATCAAACAACAATACCCCACACTCCACTAGCTTTCTTCCTTACACACCCATGCCATCCTCCATTATCTCCTTCACTCATTGCAAACAAACAATGAAACTCATATCATATACCAACCCCCCCCCCAACTTGAATGACAAAACAAGTACAAAGCAACAAGATCCACCTAAGCCACATTCACACCCATCACTCTTTGCAAGCCATTCACGCCCAAGGCCACCCAAAAATGACAAAGCAAGCACAAGCCAACTCACTTCCCATTAAACACTCTCCACCAAATTCCCCACTAAGAGGAATCTCCTTAATTCAAGCATGTGGTGAACCACCCAAGACTCTCCACCTTTGCCTATAAAAGAAGCCTAAAACCAACCAAAAGGGGCTGGCATCAATATAACACAAAAGAAGAGATATCTAGGAGATTGACGACACATTGAGCAAACACTACACAACCCCTAAACACGCCAATCACCTCACCGTAGGACAGCCCTACACAGCAGCCCATATTCCCCGTAGGACGGCCCATAACCATTGGAAAACACCTCCTAAATAGCAGCCCAAAATATCACGAAGCAGTAGCCGAAGCAACCAGAACAGTGGCCTGAAACACAGCAGCAACACAGCAGCAAAGCGGAGGAAAACAGCGAGCAAATCAGCAGGATAACCAAGGAAAAGGGGAACCAGTGAACCAGAAAAGTTGCAGAGCATCAACCCTTCCAACGGACGTGAAACGTGCTTCCGAAAGACGACACAAAAAGGTTAGACCTGAGGGCATATGATACTTATCCTCTTCGCATGAATTGATAATTTAGAAAGCATGATTAATTATGATGTTAAGTATGCATGATTTGGAAAGCATGTTAATTGTGTGATGTGATTCTGGATGGACGGAATATGTGTTATTTCTTGTGATATATCGGATGGAAACTCGGACATAAATTCCGTAGCCGAATCCGAATGGACGGTAATGCGGTTTGTACTCGGGATACAATGCCACGTACCACTTGAAAGACACACGTATTCCGTGTCATCCAAATTTGTGTTTGAGCACGATTTAGATTAATATGTGCTTTGTTTTCTTATGCATGATTAGGATGTTTATAACATGTTATAGCTTTGAGTATGATTAGTTGGTTGTGTTTGAGCATGATTTAATTGTTTAGTATGTTAAACATTAGGCATGATTTGAGGATCCATGTGATTAGATATGTCGTTGTGATGATCTTGTTTGAATGACGTGTCCAAAAATGTATGAATGTATGTAATCTGCCAGTTCCCGTTCGAACTCGTCATCGAACGCATCACGAACGGGGACTTTCTGTCTCTACCGTTCGAACGCGTTATCAAACGCTACTCGAACGCGCGCACATCTGTAGCATCAGGTCACATTCTGTTCGAACGCGTTTTCGGACGCCCTACGAACGAGAACCTACTGTCTCATTTCTGTTCGAACGCGTCTCGGACGCCACACGAACGAGAGCATTCTGTCTTCACCGTTCGAACGCGTTTACGAACGCAACGCGAACGGTCACGGTCTTACTGTATCACATCAGGACATGTCTATCTTAACATATGGTTATCTCCTTGAACTTTATGCATTTGTATTACTTCTTTAGTCGTCTATTTCTGTTATAAGCTCGAATACATTCTCTTAGTATGCATGTTTGAAAAATAAATGTTCTTTATGCTTTTGTGAAGTTGTATGCTTTTGGTATGTTAATTTGTCTTCATTGCTTGAATTTGGATATAGATTATATATGAATAGGTTGCATGCAGATATGAAAAATATGTTAAATGTAAACTTATACATGGAATTTGCATATGGAAATTTAAGTGTAAGTTTTTTAGTGATATGCATGTGAATTTAGAAGCATGATACCCCTTGGAACTGAGTGTTACTCAAGCATGATTAAGTTATTACATAAATCCTCTCATTACAAGTGACATAAGTAAGGGACCATTCCGAACCCAACGGTTTGAGGTCTTCCCTTGCGAGGGGTGAGTGCGGCCTTAAATCTTATTTTCCCGGTTCACACCGGGTGGCGACTCCATCATTCTCCGGTTTAGTCCCCGTGGCTACTCCGTACTCCCAACTAGTGCCGCGAGCCTAGAACAGCATGCGTCGTCCAGTTCCTGTTGTCTACAACTACCAGGAGCTTGTAGTGAAGAGAAGTCCAAAGATTCCTGCTGAGGCGTCTTGATTTGATGATAGGCCTTTGAATGGCTTGCCTTTCACATGTACCCCGCGGCGAAAAAACCAACGAATTTGATGAGGTCAGATCTACCGCCATTATAGCAGCAACAATCCACTAACTGATAGTTTGGAACCACAGTCCAGGGATTTGGCTGACTCTCAGGATGCTGCTGTGGAGAAGAGAAGTCCATTGGTTCCAGCACAGGCATCTTCATGATAGGTCTCTGAATGGCTTGCCTTTCAGATCTGCCTTGCTGTGAGAGAACCAACGAACTGCGTTTTCTTGACTCACTGTTAGATATACTAAAACATTGAGTATGGAAAGAGGAAATATTCGATGATGTCAAATCTCCCAGACCAATTTGCTGCAACTATCCACTAATTCATAGTTTGGCACCATTGTCAAAGGATTGGGATGACACCAAAGAATCTGCTGTTGAGATAAGTCCTCAGTATCGTTCTCGGCCTTCTGGATGATAGGTCTTTGAATGGCTTGCATTTTACATCTGTCTCGTTGTGAAAGAATTGGTTCTCTAAACTTACTGATACATGTACTAAAACATTGCGAAGAGGAAAGACTCGATGAGGTCAAATCCACCAGACCAGATTGGCTGCAGCTACATACTGATTGATAGTTTGGTACCATTGTCAAAGGATTGGGATGACTCCAAGGAGGTTGCTTTTGAGAGAAGTCCACAGTGTCGTTCTTGGGCATCCCGATAACAGGTCATTGCATGGCTTGCATTTTACATCTGTCTCGTTGTGAAAGAATTGGTTCTCTAAACTTACTGATACATGTACTAAAACATTGCGAAGAGGAAAGACTCGATGAGGTCAAATCCACCAGACCAGATTGGCTGCAGCTACATACTGATTGATAGTTTGGTACCATTGTCAAAGGATTGGGATGACTCCAAGGAGGTTGCTTTTGAGAGAAGTCCACAGTGTCGTTCTTGGGCATCCCGATAACAGGTCATTGCATGGCTTGCATGTTGCATCTGCTCTGTTGCAAAAGAACCAATGAACTGGGTGCTCTTGACTCACTGTTAAGATTACTAAAACATTAAGTAGGAACAGAAGAAAGGCCTGATGAGGTCTGATCTATCAGAACTGATCGGCTGCAACTATCCATTAGTAGATAGTTTGGCTCCCTTGTCAAAATATTGTGCGGCAATATGCTCTCCAGCAATCCATTATTCTTTTGTACATTGGGAATAGAGCTTGTACCAGTCAACTATGAGCATGGAACACATCTCTGATGTTGGCCGCTGAAACTTGGGTTAGTTGCTGGATCATCACTTAGCTTTCTCCTTTCCATTTCCTGGTGATTCCCAGATCAAGATGCAGCAGTGCCGAAATTTAGTAAACATCCCACAGGATATGACATCGTGTATGACAAAAGAAATTATAAGTCTCCCTATTGAACCTTTAAATAATGCCCATTCCGAATCATTTGGTATTAGAAGTATTTCACAATTGAATTAACACTGGGTACAAATTGAGGATAAGCATTGTAAACTGAAAAAATGCATGTAGTTAAACGAGGAAACATTCCAAATAATTTTGGAACTTGGCTAACAGCTTCATAATATTTTAGTCATATTTATGCAAGATAACATCTTGTTAAGATACAATCCAACATTAAAGAGAATTTACTCACAATTATCAGAATTTAGCATGTCTTCGTACCTTCTCTGTCATAGGTGTTCCACAGTATCTGTTGAGCAACGCCGCAATGGCTCTGGGCTCAGATGAAGTTCAGGTTGGAAAGCCTTCAAGATGTACGATTCAACTTCCTACAATAACAAGACAATAAATCTACGATCAAAGCAACATGCTTCAAATACCCAAAAACCCGATAGTTGCTTACTAATCAAACTCGCTGACCAGTAGATCCTTATAGGTTCAAGAATCATTTGATATTGCTAAGATCATCCATGAGGACAAAATTTCTATGATAAAGTCTTATGTCGACAATTCTCTTTTTCAGTTAGTTAATATAGAGAGTGTAAAACTAGATGGTTAGAGCAGCATTTAAGTCCACAAGTACACCCCGAACACAAGTACAATTAGATCTATCAGCACATTAACATAGTAACAATATCCAGAACTAACCCACATAAAACCAAATTCCAGCATCAAATCTCAAGCAACATTAAACTTTAACACGGATTTTCAACCACTTCAAGAATCCTAATTTTACCAGTTTCTTTGGGATAATATAATTTTTACCTCACCTCACACAGAACTGCCCCATTGTTGTATTTGCAGGATAAATCTCCAAAAATAGCTCCAGGTAACCACCCGTATTCAATTGTCTAGTGCCAATAAATATATGACAACAAAAAAATGCAAATAGATTGTGAAGATTCTGCATTCTGTTTCATAATACATAAAATAAGCACATAACTATATCAATGACAAATTTCCTTTCATAAATTTCATTAAAACCAAAGACTATGTCTTCGAAATGTAAAATCACTTCTGGTCAGTTCTTGGCATCAACCACACTATGCACCCCATAAGGTATGGAAGTTTTTCTTTTATAGAATTTGCTCTAATGTGCTTCAAGAGAAGTCATCTTTGTGAGAATTTGTGAAGAAAATGTGTATCCACATTTACTTGAATTAGAACTTACAATGAGAGGCATTTATATAGACATTATATAACTAACATATTAAATACATAACTACACAATTACCAACTTAAATATTAAATACACAACTACACAACAATCATATTAATTGTTTGGTTGAATATAATATAACACCCCCCTCAAACTCAAGATGGTAGTGATGAAACCAGATTGAGTTTGGAAACGAGGGTTGTGTAACAGCCAGGAAGAAAAGACTTGGTGAAGATATCAGTTATTTGATCATCAGAGCGTAGATACACTTGTTTGGAGACAAGGACAAAGAGATAAGACATGTTTGGAAACATGAACAATAAGATAAGACCTGTTTGGAAACAGGGACAGAGAGATAAGACATATTTGGAGACAGAGACAATGAGATATGACATGTTTGGAGATATGGACAAAGATATATCCCGAGATCAGAACTCAGACGCCTCATACCATGTGAGAATTTGTGAAGAAAATGTGTATCCACATTTACTTGAATTAGAACTTACAATGAGATGCCTTTATATAAGCATTATATGACTAACATATTAAATACACAACTAAACAACTACCAAATTAAATATTAAATACACAACTACACAACAACCATATTAATTGTTTGGTTGAATATAATATAACATCCCCCCTCAAACTCAAGATGGTAGTGACGAAACCAGATTGAGTTTGGAAACGAGTGTTGTGTAACAGCCAGGAAGAAAAGACTTGGTGAAGATATCAATTATTTGGTCATCAGAGCGTAGATACACTTGTTTGGAGACAAGGACAAAGAGATAAAACATGTTTGGAAACAGAAACAATGATATAAGACATGTTTGGAAACAAGGACAGAGAGATAAGACATGTTTGGAGACAGAGACAATGAGATAAGACCTGTTTGGAGATATGGACAAAGACATATCCCGAGATCGGAACTCAGACATCTGATACCATGTGAGCATTTGTGAAGAAAATGTGTATCCATATTTACTTGAATTAGAACTTACAATGAGAGGCCTTTATATAGGCATTATATAACTAACATATTAAATACACAACTACCAACTTAAATATTAAATACACAACTACATAACAACCATATTAATTGTTTGGTTGAATATAATATAACACCCCCCTCAAACTCAAGATGGTAGTGATGAAACCGGATTGAGTTTGGAAACGAGGGTTGTATAACAGCCAGGAAGAAAAGACTTGGTGAAGATATCAGTTATTTGATCATCGGAGCGTAGATACACTTGTTTGGAGACAAGGACAATGAGATAAGACCTGTTTGGAAACATGAATAAGGAGATAAGACCTGTTTGGAAACAGGGACAAGGAGATAAGACATGTTTGGATTGCAGAGCTAGTCAACAAATTCCAATGGAGCAGTTTAGGGGACTATTTCAGATATTGCTATCTTTGCCTATTAAGTGAAGAAGTTGAATCAGTTGCAGTGATATTATGGGCGTGTTGGGGGGCTAGGAACAAGAAACTCTTTCAGGGAATACATTCAACACCAGGGCAATTATCAGGGACTGTAGGGGCCTGTATAAGTTCGTATAAGGCTTTGCATATTGAGATGGGACTTAGTACGAATGGGGTAGAACGTAAAGACGATTCAGAATGGAGCCCTCCCCCGAGGGCTAGTTGAAAGCTAATGTAGATGCAGCCTTCAAACAACACAACCAGCAACAAGGCATGGTAGTGGTATTCAGGAATAGCAGTGGGAAACCAATTGTGGTAACCCTGCAAAAGTGCCCTTCAATGGCAGATGTAGAACAAACTGAAGCTGAGGTGATTATGATCGCAATCGCACATGCGAAAGAGAACAAGCTATTGCCTCTTGTTATAGAATTTGACTCGATGAACGTGGTAAATTTAGTTTTAGGAAAATATTCTAGTACCAAAGAAATTTGTTGGATTATATGTGATATTCAAAATACAGTGGCTAATTTGGATCATATTATGATTCAATTTAGACTTAAGAGTTTTTAACTCAATTGCCCATAAATTAGCAAGATTAGCTTTTACAGGACATAGCAATGTTTTTGGAAAGAGGATTCTCCTCCTTTGATTGTTTGTAATTTGTGACTTATGAATGAATTTTCATCTTCAAAAAAAATTATAAATCATTTTCTTCCATCAATCCAAACATAACCTTACGAGTTAAGAGAAATCAAACAGTATAATTTGAGTTCGGTGTAACAATGATTTTTATTCATAAACTAAAGCACAAGGTCGACTTTAAAACAAAACTGCGGAAAAATATGCCATAGTTATAGGATTAATCACGAATATATGGAGTGTAATCATGAAAAGTGGAAGCTAAAGGGAGGACATCATGGAAATTGAAAAGGAGCAATTGAAAATCAATCATCAACTTAGACCATGAACAGAATAAAATTCATAACAAAAGGCAACTCAGACATGCTTAAATCAAATATAAGATTGTTTTTAATAAATTTCAAACAAAAATCATAACATAGATCAATGAGTAACAATTTAGGTTGGCATGTCTCCTCTTTCATTTCATTAATTAAATATTTTTATTTTATAATTTTTTTATTTTTGTTAAATTTAAATTTTTTTGGCTTTATATATATATAATATTTTTTATTTGTTTAATAAATATTACAAATTTCGTATTTATTCTTTTAAATTTTTTGATTATTTTTTAATTAAATTAACACTACTTATGTAAAAAAAAAGATAATTTTACCAAAAAAATTTAATTTATAAAATAAATTTTTTGATAGTCTATTTGTTTAATAAATCTAATATATTTTTATACATATTTTTTATTTATTTTGAAAGTAAAGAAATTTATTTTATTAAAAGTCGTGTTGATTCTGATTCTGATTTTATTTTTACTTTATTAAAGTTGTTTGTCTTATTTACTTTCGTAAATCAGTATACATATCTACTTTTACTTTATAAAAAAAATTACTTTATTAAAAGTAGGGGTGGTAAAACGAATCAACGAATCGAATCAAAATGTGATGGATTCGTATTCGATTCGTTTATTAAACGAATCATAATATCAAGATTCGTATTCGATTCGTTTATTAAACGAATCGAATCGAATACGAATATTCGTTTATTCGTTTAGTCAATAATATTATTTAATAAAATAATTTACCACACTTGATTTACATTAATTCTTCATAAATATATACATATGAAATATGTAATTAATATATTTACTAAAAATACCTCACCAAATATCGAAAATATTACTTTTTCTATGATAATTAGCTATAATTTCTCGAATCTTAATTGAAAATTAACAAGAACTAGTAAATAAAAATAATAAAATAAATCTCAAACGAATAAACAAATGAATGAACTTAAATTCGTATTCGATTCGTTTCATAAACGAATCGAATCGAATTGACCCATTTATTAAACAAATCCATTTTTTCAAACTGTATTCGCTTTTAAGCGAATCGAATCGAACGAATAAACGAATCCTGACCCAGATTGCCACCCCTAATTAAAAGTAGTGTTGATTCTGATTCTGATTTTATATTTTTTTATTAAAAATTATTTGTCTTATGTACTTTCGTAAATCAGTATCAATATCTACTTTTACTTTATTAAGAAAATGGGTCACTCGTTATAGGATTCGTAATCAATTATGGTACGAAGTATTGAGTATATTACCAAGTGCGCTATTAGGAGATTTTGGAGGCAACATAGATTAGAATTTGTGTTTTTATATTTTTATGTGTAACTTTTTTTTTTATGTTGTTATTTGTACTTTTTTTTACATATATATTTTTCTAATATACATGAGAATATTTTTATAATACATAAGTAGTGTTAAATAAATTAAAAAAGAATCATAAAAATTAAATGAACAAATGAACACAAAATAATTAATAATAAATATGAAATTTGTAATATTTATTAAACAAAAAAAAAAGAGATATATAAAGAGCAAAAAAATATAAATTTTAAAAAATAAAATAAAATAAAATAATTAATTAATAAAAAATTAAGTATATAAGTGGTGTTAAATTAATATATATATATATATATATATATAATATATATATATATATATATTTATTTATTTATTGGGGGAGTGAATTTTTGTAAAAATGATGGGAAGTTTGTACATTTAAATTAGGAGAGAGGAGGTGCCCCTCCCCATTTATTTATCATGTCAATAATATTAGTAGTATCTTGACTTGACTCTTTAAGTAATAGTGTTATATTTATGTCACGTGTTAAATGCATTTTCTTCATAATTTTAAAATTTGGTAGTCTAATTTTTTATAAATTCCTTTAAAATATTTATAGTACTACATACGCAAATCTCATAATTCTACTCTATATATATATAAAAAAAATATTTTTAATATATATAACAATGAGAACCGTTAATTAATAATCTTTCTATCTATGATTAAAAAAAAGGGATAATATTGCATACACATGATCTTCACATTCCCTACATGAGCCGGATATAAAAACTGATTTCTCTAAGACCTAAGTCATGCAGGATATATAAGAAGCCCGCGTGTTCAAATTTGTCCAGGACCATTAGTAAAGTCGATAGTCATTTGTCTTGGAGAGTCATTATCCGCAAATGTATTTTCTTTTCTTTTTTTTTTTTGTGTAAAAATGAGTTTGACAACTCAAATATTTAAGTGTGTTTTCTCATGAAATATGTGCAATATTTTCAAAACATCTTTAAATAATGACCCATGAGCTTTTGGTGTGACATTGGATATCGGTATTTTAAGAGGCTTTAATTCTATATTCAATCGCCCTTAGTTGACCGATTATGCATGGAATGAATGCAATTTTCTCATGGATGGTCCTATTTATATTCTTCTTGTCTCAAATTATTATGTGCATATTTATTCTCTTTTATACCGCGTATTTACATGCTATATTGATACATATTAGCTTTAGTAATTTACTGCTACATTATCCCTTATAGACATTTCAACATCGAATTCATGTTGATATGCTAGATAAGTGTAAGTGCTGCGAGATCCAATTTTGTGATACTCAAGAGTTGACTCTCTTTTATAAAAAGCCCGAAAGTCGATGCATCATATATAGCTGCTCCCTAAAAACAAGTAGGCCTTGTATTACCAAGTTCAATGTAAGACCCACGTGCATTGCAAATATATCAGACAATTTATCAATTCAGATCAGTGGGTGTACAATATTCAAAAAGAAAATCGAGATATAAGAATCTCCAATTTCAGATTCCTTCTCTGTTCTTCATACCCAACTAGGGATGGCAATTTTACCCACAAACCTGCAAACCCCCAAAAACCCGCCCGCAATGGGTAGGATTTGGTAATATATTAGTGGGTACGGTGCGGGTTTGGTAATTTAAAGCAGAACCCGCTGCGGGTGCGGTGCAGGTTTGGTATTTAAGAAAAAAATGCGGGTATCCGCTGCGGGTATCCACATACCCGCAATATTATTTTTATTAATTAATATTTAGGACAATATAAAAAAACCTTCATATAAAAACAACTAACAAAACCTAAACCTAAAACACTAATCCACAGTTCCACACTCTCACTCAGCCGCAGCCCGCAACCTGCCCAACTGAAGATTTTTTGCATGACTATTATTTTTTTTTCTAATCACACTTGTTAATAAAATTATAATGCAAAAATTTGGATTAAGTTCACATAATCAGAAACGGGAGAGGAGCAAAATAAGCTAGTGTTTGCTGCAACTTCAGTAGCTTTCCTGCTTCTTCATTACACTTACACCACTTGAGCCTTGTAAGTATAACTTTCATTACACTTAGCATAAAAAATATGACCAAAGGTTGGTGATTACCTTTTAGCTTATTGTCGATTGAGTTGACTAATTTAGATCATTATAATTATGAAGGGAAGAACTCGTTTTAATTATGTTATATGAAAATAAACATATGGTACTGAGTCTTTCATACATTATGTTATCTATGTACTGTATATACATACATTGCATGTTGTATATGTCAAATGAAAAACAAATGTGAAAACTACAGCTAGCAATTAAAAATAAATTATTTAATTAAAAAAATTATATTATTAAGAACACAAAGTAATTCAATATTTTAAAAACCCCAAAAAATCCGTTGGGTACCAATGCGGGTTTGGTAATTTATTTTTATTTACGGTGCGGGTTTGGTAATGAAAATAAAACCCGCAACGGGTATGGTGCGGGTTTGGTAATTTATTTACATATGCGGGTGCATGTTTGGTAATGGAAAACCCGCACCATACCCTACCCACTGCCATCCCTATACCAACGAATATTCCCGGTCCTCAAGCACAGTCGTTTTTGTAACTTTTGGCACTCCATTGACTGGAAAGCGTCAAAGCGCTACCTCGGACTTCTCTTCCCGTTTCGTCAAGTATTGGCCCTATTGGGTGTATTTTATTTTATTTTTTAATTTTTTTTTGTTTATAGATATTTAGTGGAAATTCGACAATTTGTACATACAAATTAAATTATTTAAATGTGTTTTGATAATTATAAATTTTTTATTTTTTATTTTACAGGATGTAAAATTGTGAATATATTTAACTAAAAAATTATGCAAGCAACCGATCATGTGCCTGTTGCCTAATGGCTGAGGGCATAAGTTGGGATCATAGTAAGAGCTCTCCATTTTATTATCGCAACAGAAATTACGGTGTTGATTTGGCAAGTCGGGGTCAAGTCAATTTTTTTACAGACTTCATGCACCTCTTGTTAAAGGAAAATGTTAACTCTTAAGAAGAACGAGATTAGTTATTGAAGGTGAGTTTTTATGCGATCCTCTTCTTATAATGTCATTTTGATGGAGGTGTTTGGGATTGTTCTCTAACCGTGAATGGTTGTCGGGCTTAGAGCCTACTCCATATTATTATTTTACAATAATATGGGAGGTTGTCGGACTTATAACTTATTCCACATTATTATTTCACAATAATTTGAGTACTCGATGGGGCTGCTCTACAGAATGATCCCACAAGGTTTTGTTTATGTGTGGAGTATGAATGGCAATAGAAATAAAAGTGTTGGGGTCCGGCGCAATTCCGATGAAATCTTAATATGGAGTCACTGAATCTTTGTTGAGCCTGGGATGAAGATAGCGATGGAATATAAGATTGATTGATGTAGTTGATAATGGATGATGCTGTTTTGGTATGCAAGACGCCAAATGGGATTGAATTTTGAAGTGGATCTCAAAGCTAAGTTGATTGTCAAAATATTAGGTGTTAAAATAATCACCAACCCCTTTTTTTTTCCATGGTCAGTGGCCACCTACCCATCGGCCATCACCTTGCATTTTGACCAAAACAACCCTTACACGGTATTCAATAATTTAATTTTCTTTTCTTTTTAATAAAAAAATAACAGATAAATAAAATATAAATTTAATTATCTTCTCCAAGATTTTTGAGATCCTAAAAAGGAAATTTAGAAAACTAGTCAAAAAAAATATCATTTATCAAAATGAGCCATAACATTTGAGATTTGTGAAACTGGCTAATTTCTTCGAAATATATTTCGGAGGATCTGTATTCTCCAAAGTACACATCGAAGTTTGATATTTTTTTATTGTATTCAGATCTCCAAAGTCGTGATTCGGATAAATATTTCTTCGGATTTCCGAAGTATAAAAAATTTATATAAAATCAGGTATTCTTCATTTGTTCTCATTACAAAAACAAGTCATAACATGTGATACGACATTGATTTTGATGCTCAATGAAATAATTGATAGATGTGATTTTTACATATAAATCAAATCTGATTGTATAAAGTTAAAATTAACGTGGACCTGTATTTGTGCTAAGATAAGTCATACAATAACGTCTATTATGTCAACGTTCGCTACATCGACCACATATGACTTACATTATTTGTTCGTCCCATGAAGGTCTTGTTTTAGTTTTCGGTTGACCCGCCGAAACACGCTCATTTGGTGGCAATACGTTTAAACATGCATTGAGAATCAAAAATTAGTTAAAATTATTTTTGAATGTTTATTAAGTAAAACAGAATAACATTATATATGATATCTCTTCTGGAAAGATCCAATCTGATTGGTCTAATCTCCCCCACACAGCACAAATGGTGTCCGTTGTATACATCTTGCTCTAAATACTAGAGCGTTTGATTATAGCAATCGCACATACAGCCAATGCGTGTGCAAAAAATGATTTGTATCATTTTAGACTTAGGAGAATATGAAGAAATTTCGAAAAATTGGTTGGCAAATGTCACGACCCCCTCCCTAGGGCGGGCCCAACCCTAGAAAGTGGTCCGTGATCAACTTCAGCTCGAGCACTCTATATGCCAAAACAACCAATACAATCACACAAATAATACATCACAAATTACAACTCATAAAGTATACACAACCTTTATGATTTACAACACAAGACTTAAATCAAATGCAAATGACGACTCAAATGTCCAACTCGAAAATACGACTGTGGCACGTGGATATCAATCTGGTACTGCTGCTCCTGCTATCACCGCGAACTACCTGAAATGTTTGGGGGAAGAGGGGAATGAGCTTAAAAAGCTCAGCAAGTAAGCACTCATTCTCTCAACATGACCTCACCAACAAAATATGAATATTTATATAAGTATATATATATATGAATATTTATATAAGTATATATATATGAAAATATATATATATATATATATATAACAACTAGCTCAGACAAAAACATACTCACAACAACACATCTCAATCAATCAAGGTTTGCTATCCGGATTCGGTATAATAATGGATTGAAACCAATGGGAGAGTACCTCATCACAACTCCCAAGGTTTCCTTCTCTATCAAAACCAATGGGAGAGTATCTCATCACAACTCCCAAGGGTTACCACCAACTCGAAACCAATAGAAGAGTGTCTCATCACTACTTCCAAGGTTTATCAATATCTCAAACCACCTGATGTCTCATCACATCTATCTCCAACCATTATCATACTAAATCCGGTAGCATAACAATAATCTCACACATCATCCAATACAACACATCTCATCTCATTTCATCCATCAACTTATCTCAATATCACAAATACTCAATATTTCAATTCATAGTATGAATATACAATTTATATCTCAAATTAGTATTCATCATTATGTCCTCAAGTTACTGATTTCTTAATCAATTTCCAACGAACATATATAAATATATATGTATATATATAATATTTATATTATAATACAATATATGAAAATAGCATATAATGTCATCACAACAATCATCCCTCAACAATACAAACATCCATCAAACATAGCTGCCACTCCGGGTCTAGTATAACAGAGGTCTAAAATATACCCAATGAGGAAGCCCCCGTACTCCCCCATATCAAAACCAATGGAAGAGTCCTCAATGACAACTTCCAAGGTTTCCAACCATATCAACTCGTAAAATGTGAGTAAAATATACTCAGAGGAAGCCCCCGTACTCCCCCATATCAAAACCAGTAAGAGTGTACCTCATGACAACTCCCAAGGTTTTCTATCATCTCATCTCATCTGATATATCATCACATCTCATCTCATCTCAAATCCGACCACTATTATACACCAAACCCGCAGCATATCACAACAACACACATCATCCACACAATCACGTCTCACATCCAATCCACAAATCTCATCTCAATCAATCATGATTTCATATTATCATGCTTTCAATATCTCAATATAATATCTCACAAATAGAAATATATATATAACAATATATATATATATATATATATATATATAGATATATATATATATATATGATAATGCCAATATATATTTATATATATATTTACCAACTCACACAACAACCATCAATCATCAAACAAATGTTAAGAGAATCACCACAGAGTGTACTTACCTCTATCCATGCAAAAGCCCTTAATCCTCGCTAAAAATCTGAAAAATATAAAATTACGATCAGGTCCCTCAATTTATCCAAAATTACGATTTTACCCATAAACTTTCCCGATACGCCTAAATAGTCCTAAAATTCTTAAATATTACTATTTAATCCCTAATTAGCAGAATTTACAATTTTTACCCTCTTAGTTATGCAAATTTACAATTATATCCAAAACTTTCCAATTCTATCATTTACACCCCCAAAACGGTAATAATTACATACCGAGCTCCAACGATCTCCAAATCTCTCAAAGAAAGATCCACTAGTCAGTCAATATCTCAAGAATCACAGCGACGGCTTCAGAACTTGCTGATACGCTTAACGAGGAAAGCGGGCCCCACAACGAAGATCGGGCCCCACAACTAAAAAGCGGGCCCCACCACCAGAAACTTCCAACAGTGAAAAAATATACCAAAATGCTCGTATAATCGAGAGCAACAATCTGATGCGATCGGATCGCCGATCCAACGGTCGGATCTCAACTTCCAGTACAAATCCCGAATTACCGGTAGATATAAAACGGAAAACAACCCAAACGATGTCGGATCGGGACGTGACCACCGGCGTTGGAAAGCTCTCGGCCTGAAAAGTGTTCACTCGCCGGAGGTGGGAATGGTGACGTAGAAGTGCCCGGAGGTGGCCGGAAAATGCAGAAACGAAGGCGACGACTCGTCATCTTCCGACGGCGCGTGAAAGAGCGTCCGGCGTCCGATCGGCTCGATCTCGGCGGCTCTGGAAAGCTTACGACGGCAGCTTTCAGGAGGGCCGGCGCGTGGTGGCTGATGGCCGGCGGTGAAGCGGTGGCGACGATTTGAAGAATTGGCAGTGAGAGAAGAAAGAAGAAGAAAAGAAATAGAAGAGAGAGAGAAAGAAGTTTTTTTTTTTTTTTTTTTAAGTCCCACACGTTTGCCACTCCCTTTTTAAAATCTTTCCTAAAGCAAATTATTATTTTTTTTTTTTGTCTTATGCCCCACTACTAATAATCATTTCATTTTTTTTTTTTAAAAGTATTACAATCTACCCTCCTTACAAAAATTTCGTCCCCGAAATTTCTCAATCTTCAAATGGTTCTGGATATTTCTCCTTCAAATCATGTTCCACTTCCCAAGTCGCATCCTGAATGTGATGATTATTCCACAAAACATTTACAAGAGAAATACAACTGGATCTCAACTCTCGAATCTTTTGATCTATGATCTCCACGGGCTGATCTTCGAATGACAAGCTCTTGCTCAGACCCAACAGTTAACTTTCTAAAATATGGCAATAGTTGGTACAAACTTCGCTAGAACGAATACGCGAATCACTAAATGAATCATTTCTAATCACGGTAATAATGCTAGATGATATGCCACTTTTCACACTTTCTCCAAAAATTTCAAAAGAACCAATACAGCTCGGCGAAAACTTTCTCTTCCAGACAAAACTCAATCCTCCCTTCTAATAAGAAAACTTTCAAAATACTATATCTCCAACTTGGAACTCAAGGTCATACCCCCTACTGTTTACAGAACGCTTCTATCGTTCTACTCAACCAACAGTCTCACTTAGATCAACCTGATCTTATTAGTCATCAATCTACCAAGTCTGAGCCATGAATCTGTTTGTCTCCAATTTCGCCCCAACCAACAAAAGTCTTAAATCACCTCTCTCGTAAAGCCTTAAATGGAGTCATGTTGATTCTAGTCAAAAAGCTATACTTATAAGCAAACTCGATCAAATGCAAATGTTCACCCCAACTCCCATTTATGTCAAAACACACAATCTCAACAAATCTCCTAGCGTCTGAATAGTCCTCTCTGACTGCTCATCAGTTTGAAGATGAAATGAGGTGCTCGTAGAAATATTTGATCATTTAGTATTCCAGAAACTCTCCCGAAAATGAGAAGTAAACCCGACAACTCTATCAGATACAATCGATATGGGTACACTATATAATCGTACAATCTGCTCCACAACTAAAAATCACTAGTCTCTCTGGTCCCCACGTAACTCGAATCGCTAAAAAGTGAGCAGACCTATACAATCGATTCCCTGCTACACAAATTTGCATCATAACCATACAACGTCTTCGACAACCATACCACAAAATCCATCACGATATTTCTGAATAGATACATATTTCAAACTCTAACGATCATTATACATTTCAAACTCACCATCATATGAATAATGCCCTCAATTATTATCATTATTCTAATCTGTGCCCCCAACTGACGAACCGACTATCTTGTCTCCAAAGGAAAAGGCTCCACCTAAGGGTCCCGCTCAGACAACAACTGTAAAATGCTTTTAGCAGTTTACGCAAAATCCACCAACTTAAGATTCCCACTACCGAAAAGATGATTTGTATGTCCCTCATACATCTGCTTTACATCTAATCATCACGACAATTATTATCCCTTCCAATTATGCATGGATACTGTGAAAACGTCTTTTCACGAAGAAATTATTGCTATCACCCCTATAAAGAAATGCATAAGTTCTTAGGGAATTACTCAAATTTCTTTCATGGCATCCTCATCTACCAATCCTAATCCCTGTACAAAATCTGCTAGAGCTAAGGTGATATACCAAAAGCTTTGTAAATGGCCAGTCACTGATCGTGCAATTATAGACTCTAAATATGTTCGAGACCTTAGGAGAGACATCTACAATTGTCTCAATGAAGCTCCATCCGCTCTTCTGCCCAAGGAGATTGCAATGGATATCATGGCAAGAGTTCCTACAAACTTCTTGAGATGGTGTTTCATTCTTAGAACCATTTGGAATGGAAAAACAGATGGTTTAATCCAATACAAAAATAATTCTGCGATTGTTCACTGTGGATATCACAGATTCCATTCCACAGTTTTTATCAACAGTCAGGATTTCTTCAATCATTACCAGTGGAGTCTCGGCACCTTATTTGAACTTGGTTTCCTAAATGGATTTATCCTTGGACCGAGTCCAATCCATCCCCACTATCCTGGTATCTCAGAAGCCATCCTAAGTGAGCTTCCTCCATTCGTCAGTAATATCTTATATCGTTGGTATCAACGCCACAAAAGTATTACTGTATGGATCGAAACCATTACTCCAGAATGGTCAGACGACTATTCACTCATTTATCACCCAATTCATCTAATAAGAATCATACCATCACATCAACTCACTAATTGGAGACTCAGTAGTTGGCCATCTAGACCAAAGCTTAGAGCTTACTACGGATACGATGATATTTTCCCAGCAGATATTACCTTTCGTCAATCCTGTGATCTTAGAGCTCTCTCCGCAGACTCAGTCCGTCGAAGCCTAGAAAGCAATACCAATGATAGAGCTTGGCAACTTTTACTACTATCGAAGAGTCATCTAGAAGTATCGTCCAAGGTTACAATAAAATCAAGTTTCCCGACAGTCTCGAAATCCAAGTCATCGACGGTCTCATTCCAATGTCTCTACGTGCGAAACGCCAATGGGAAGATTACCAATTCGAAGATGATCCTGTCCTTGCAACACAACCAAGTTGTTATATTCCATAATGTAATCATAAATCTTATATTTTGTTACTGCTTGGTATTATAGCATTTGTTTGCTTAAACAAAAGTGTCAATAAACTCTTATTCCTTCTTTCTCAAACACCAAAATTCTAATGTCTTCGACTTACTCACTCACGACGATGTTATAACTACGACAGCAAATTCACATTAGGTACCACTGTAGAAATCACATCGGATACAACTACGGAAATAGCGAAAAGGGCAATTGTCGAAACTACCGATGGTATAAGTCTAAACTCCTTATTATCCCCCAACAATCGGATGAACACCAAATAAGTTATAACAATTTCAAGATCTATCGGCCGAGTGTGAGGTCTCTCTACACTATTACACGTCATTCCCGCGTATCGTCAAACAATCCCTCTCCCACGTTGAGTACCAGTACCACGGCCACGTCCAGACATTTTTCTACAGACACAAAACTACCCTTTTAATACCCTCATCCAATGCAACGTGTCTACAGAACCTAAAACCCTAAGCTCTGATACCAAATCTGTCACGACCCCCTCCCTAGGGCGGGCCCAACCCTAGAAAGTGGTCCGTGATCAACTTCAGCTCGAGCACTCTATATGCCAAAACAACCAATACAATCACACAAATAATACATCACAAATTACAAACTCATAAAGTATACACAACCTTTATGATTTACAACACAAGACTTAAATCAAATGCAAATGACGACTCAAATGTCTGGACCAACTCGAAAATACGACTGTGGCACGTGGATATCAATCTGGTACTGCTCCTGCTATCACCGCGAACTACCTGAAATGTTTGGGGGAAGAGGGGAATGAGCTTAAAAAGCTCAGCAAGTAAGCACTCATTCTCTCAACATGACCTCACCAACAAAATATGAATATTTATATAAGTATATATATATATATTTAATAAGTATATATATGAAAATATATATATATATATATATATATATATATATATATATATATATATATATATATAACAACTAGCTCAGACAAAAACATACTCACAACAAGACATCTCAATCAATCAAGGTTTGCTATCCGGATTCGGTATAATAATGGATTGAAACCAATGGGAGAGTACCTCATCACAACTCCCAAGGTTTCCCTCTCTATCAAAACCAATGGGAGAGTATCTCATCACAACTCCCAAGGGTTACCACCAACTCGAAACCAATAGAAGAGTGTCTCATCACTACTTCCAAGGTTTATCAATATCTCAAACCACCTGATGTCTCATCACATCTCTCCAACCATTATCATACTAAATCCGGTAGCATAACAATAATCTCACACATCATCCAATACAACACATCTCATCTCATTCATCCATCAACTTATCTCAATATCACATAATACTCAATATTTCAATTCATAGTATGAATATACAATTTATATCTCAAATTAGTATTCATCATTATGTCCTCAAGTTACTGATTTCTTAATCAATTTCCAACGAACATATATAAATATATATGTATATATATATATATTTATATTATAATACAATATATGAAAATAGCA
Source organism: Zanthoxylum bungeanum (assembly GCA_019454045.1). Classification (NCBI taxonomy): domain Eukaryota; kingdom Viridiplantae; phylum Streptophyta; class Magnoliopsida; order Sapindales; family Rutaceae; genus Zanthoxylum; species Zanthoxylum bungeanum. Next base: position 88,490 of record SKCR01024978.1, on the reverse strand, counting down.
TATAATGTCATCACAACAATCATCCCTCAACAATACAAACATCCATCAAACATAGCTGCCACTCCGGGTCTAGTATAACAGAGGTCTAAAATATACTCAATGAGGAAGCCCCCGTACTCCCCCATATCAAAACCAATGGAAGAGTCCTCAATGACAACTTCCAAGGTTTCCAACCATATCAACTCGTAAAATGTGAGTAAAATATACTCAGAGGAAGCCCCCGTACTCCCCCATATCAAAACCAGTAAGAGTGTACCTCAATGACAACTCCCAAGGTTTTCTATCATCTCATCTCATCTGATGTATCATCACATCTCATCTCATCTCAAATCCGACCACTATTACACCAAACCCGGCAGCATATCACAACAACACACATCATCCACACAATCACGTCTCACATCCAATCCACAAATCTCATCTCAATCAATCATGATTTCATATATCATGCTTTCAATATCTCAATATAATATCTCACAATATGAAATATATATAAACAATATATATATATATATATATATATATATATATATATATATATATATATAGATATATATATATATATATATGATAATGCCATATATATATATTATATTTACCAACTCACACAACAACCATCAATCATCAACAAATGTTAAGAGAATCACCACAGAGTGTACTTACCTCTATCCATGCAAAAGCCCTTAATCCTCGCTAAAAATCTGAAAAATATAAAATTACGATCAGGTCCCTCAATTTATCCAAAATTACGATTTTACCCATAAACTTTCCCGATACGCCCAAATAGTCCTAAAATTCTTAAATATTACTATTTAATCCCTAATTAGCAGAATTTACAATTTTACCCTCTTAGTTATGCAAATTTACAATTATATCCAAAACTTTCCAATTCTATCATTTACACCCCCAAAACGGTAATAATTACATACCGAGCTCCAACGATCTCCAAATCTCTCAAAGAAAGATCCACTAGTCAGTCAATATCTCAAGAATCACAGCGACGGCTTCAGAACTTGCTGATACGCTTAACGAGGAAAGCGGGCCCCACAACGAAGATCGGGCCCCACAACTAAAAAGCGGGCCCCACCACCAGAAACTTCCAACAGTGAAAAAATATACCAAAATGCTCGTATAATCGAGAGCAACAATCTGATGCGATCGGATCGCCGATCCAACGGTCGGATCTCAACTTCCAGTACAAATCCCGAATTACCGGTAGATATAAAACGGAAAACAACCCAAACGATGTCGGATCGGGACGTGACCACCGGCGTTGGAAAGCTCTCGGCCTGAAAAGTGTTCACTCGCCGGAGGTGACGTCAGAAGTGCCCGGAGGTGGCCGGAAAATGCAGAAACGAAGGCGACGACTCGTCATCTTCCGACGGCGCGTGAAAGAGCGTCCGGCGTCCGATCGGCTCGATCTCGGCGGCTCTGGAAAGCTTACGACGGCAGCTTTCAGGAGGGCCGGCGCGTGGTGGCTGATGGCCGGCGGTGAAGCGGTGGCGACGATTTGAAGAATTGGCAGTGAGAGAAGAAAGAAGAAGAAAAGAAATAGAAGAGAGAGAGAAAGAAGTTTTTTTTTTTTTTTTTTTAAGTCCCACACGTCTGCCACTCCCTTTTTAAAATCTTTCCTAAAGCAAATTATTATTATTATTTTTTTTTGTCTTATGCCCCACTACTAATAATCATTTCATTTTTTTTTTAAAGTATTACAGCAAAATAATGATTAGTTTGTAATAAGAACTAATTGAGAATACTCAATTTTATATAAATGTGTTCCTATTTTGGATATCCGAATCACGCCTTCGGAGATCTGAATAATGACTTCGGATCTATGAAATTTTAAGTTTAAAAAAAAAATCAAACTTCAGTGTGTATATACTTCGAAGAAGTTGGCCAATTTCACAAATATCAAACGTTGTGATTCATTTTGGTAAATTGCCAATTTTTTTTGGCTAGTTTTTTAAATTTCTCACTCTATAATTCTTAAAACCGACGCCCTTTGATAAAATGTATTTATCATTTGATTTATTAGTTATTTTAAAACTTAAAAATTAGGAAAGAAAATTTTCATCCGACCAATATCTTTAATAAACCGTCAACTCAGTTTGTGCAATAGTTTGTCATAGTCTCACTATTCATCATTTTAATTTTCAATAATAGTATATATATATAATAGTCTAAACTCATCAATCAAGTAGATATTATCCGTTTTTACCACACAATTCGTCACAATTTTATCCGCTTTAGGCACACAACTCCTTACGCATCTACTATGTTAAGGTAACTCACAACTTATAAATTAATACATGATTCACTTTGGCAGCAAATTGTGGACCTCGCGTCCTCATGAAGTCAACAGAAATATAATTGAAAATCTATTGTAAATATATTTATACAATTTGTAATAATTTAAGCCCACCATGGTGGAGATATTGTTCATTTTATTAATACACTCCGTCAAAGTTTTATTATTAGACTTTACAATTCAAAATGCGTCTATTATATTTGGGGAGTCAATGACTTATATAAATTAATACATGATCCTAATCTCTAGCAATATAAGATATATATATATATTAGTGTATAAACTGATGTATCAATACATTATTAATGAACCAAATAAAGTCATTTTCCATTATATAAAATTTAATATATTTAATATCGTCCAACCAATTATTGGACAGTTCAATTCGTCCAGAAATTTATATTCCTGCATTTATCTTCATCTTACATTCTTACTAATTCAAAAACTAATCAATGAAACGAAGAGCCCCCAAGAAAGGACAAAACGGTCAATATAGCAGGGCAATCTGGTAATCACGCGAACAACTACCATGGACTGTTTGGCAGTACCGAGCATTCTTGTCCTTCTATCACTTTAATTCTGCTGTGCGGACCCCACGAGAAAAACACAGTCTTATTATTTCGCTCTCACTGATATAACAAAAGCAAAAGCCAAAGCCAAAGCCAAAGAAAGCTCTGACACCACCCTCTTAACAGAAAGTCCAACTGCTCTTGCCAGGACACTAAACGTCGTCACTTCCTCGAAATAATCACAAGCAGCGACAGCAGCAATGGCCTGTGCAAGTTTTGCGAAGCTAAACGCAGCGTCGTCTCAGTGGATCGGTCAACAGTCCTTCACTAAACGCACCGGATCGTCCTCCTCGACTCACTTTGCGACTCGCCGCGTCTCCGTCCCGATCCGCGCTGGCGCTTACACCGAAGAACTCGTCAAAACCGCCGTTAGTTCTCTTATGTCTTGATCACAACTTTTATTGTTATTTCGTCCATTTTTTCATGTCAGATCGTTTTGTAATTATTTGAAGTTATCGTGCTTGATGTGTTATTAATTGATCATTTTATTGCTTCTATTAAAAAATTGAGATCTTAATATTGTTATTCTGTTTGATATCATGAATATTTAGTGCTACACTGCTACTTACGTGTTTATGACATTTATTTGAGTAATATTTATATTTCAAAAGTTTATATAACAACTCAAGTGATGCTATGTCTGATATGTGGTGTATAATTATATCGTTAACAGTATGACAAAAAGTTTTTAACCCCCTAGATTCATGAGAGTTACTAATTGGTACTGTATCTTTTAGGATACCAGCTGTGTAATGATTTTATTTTATTTTTTATTTCCAGACTTTGTATTTGTAGTATTATTCGCCTTGGTGGATGCTCTTTTGTAGCATATGATGCATAATTGTGTACATAATCATGCGGCATCACACTGCATAGATTTTAGACATCATGCTGTTGGCCCGCTCACATGTAAAATTGCTCAAGTAAGAGTGCTACCATTGACACGGCAATTGGTCATGTATGTGCATTATTTGTTGAATACGTCTAATGGGAAATTATTGTGCTAATGTGCTTGTGGGTTTATTTTTTGATGGGTTTAGAAAACAATTGCATCACCTGGTCGTGGCATTCTAGCAATTGATGAATCAAATGCTACCTGTGGGAAGAGGTTGGCATCCATTGGATTGGACAATACAGAGACCAACAGACAGGCTTACAGGCAACTTTTGCTGACCACTCCAGGACTTGGTGATTATATTTCTGGTGCCATCCTTTTCGAGGAGACACTGTACCAATCAACTACAGATGGAAAGAAGTTTGTGGACTGCTTGCATGAGGAGAACATTGTGCCCGGTATTAAAGTTGACAAGGTATAGTGACTACAAAATCTGGAAGTTTTAGAAATTGATGTGAAAGTTTTTAATTTAGTTAATAATTGAGATTTTTGTTTGTTGGTGGTGCTGGTGTCATTAAGTTCTCTGTTTCTTATGTTTCAGGGTTTGGTTCCCCTACCGGGATCAAACAATGAATCTTGGTGCCAAGGCTTGGATGGTTTGGCATCAAGATCTGCTGAATACTACAAGCAAGGTGCTCGATTTGCTAAGTGGTAAGTCATTTGTAATCAATTAAAATTGGTTGAATAGGTGTGGTTGGTTAGCTATTACATTCATTAATTTACTATTCATTTTTATGTATTGTGGCGTGTAATTTTCTGGTAATATATAGGAGGACAGTTGTTAGCATTCCCTGTGGTCCTTCTGCTCTGGCCGTTAAGGAAGCTGCATGGGGACTTGCACGATATGCTGCCATTTCTCAGGTACAAATTCAATCTCAACTCAAAGTCCCTTTGTTCTTTCTTCTTCGTTCGAGTTTTTTATTGGAGCAAGAAATTGAGTTTTTTTCCCTCCTTTTTGCCCTGTATTTGTAAATGCTATGTAATGGCTCAACTCATGTTAAGCAGCAATGAATTACGATATTTGGCTCAAGTGTGTTCTCTACAGTAGATATAAGTATTTGCCTGAGTTTTACATACATCCCAAATTCCCAATTACAATTTGATAACTTTTCCAAGTTAAAATGATTGTTGGACACTTTTCAGTTCATGAGGCTATATCCTTGTTAGTTTGTCTGAATGCATACTTTATATAGTTGTTACTGTCAATCTGTTTACTTGGTCCTATGTCTGAAATGGAATTCTCAAATATCTGCTCCTTTTCTCCTGCTATTCCTGCCGATTATGTATGTCCGAAACTCTAGCAGTGATAATTTATGCTTCTCTTGCCATTAAGTGTTGAAACCATCAATATAAAGAGTCTAACTCTGGACGGATTTGTTCTAAAATTTAATGGGCTTGTTTTGACATTTGTATATATATTACATATTTAATTCTCAATACATTTTATAGTTTCTCAATGTGATTTTGTGCAGGATAACGGTCTTGTGCCTATAGTGGAACCTGAGATCCTTCTTGATGGGGACCACCCCATTGAGAGGACCCTTGAAGTGGCAGAAAATGTCTGGTCAGAAGTCTTTTTCTACTTGGCCGAAAACAATGTCGTTTTTGAGGGAATTCTACTCAAACCCAGCATGGTAACACCAGGGGCTGAACATAAGGAGAAGGCTTCTCCAGAGACCATTGCTAAATATACACTTACGATGCTTAAGAGGAGAGTACCCCCAGCAGTCCCAGGAATCATGGTATGAACACACCACCTTTGTAAACTAACTTAAGATGAAAACATATGGTGCCCCCTTTCTAGCAATTGTGATTTTGATCCATAAAACCTATTTAATCTATATAAATTGACACAGAAGTGTCTAATAATGTTTTCATGCTAGCACTCCTTAACATCTTGGTATTTTTGTGGCTGAAATTGGATGAAAATAATATAAGTTATTGCAGATCACAAATTATGCTCGCATATCATGCTTAATGCAATTATGTTTTTGCCAGACTCTGATTTTCTGTTTCCTGTGCACATGCATCTTATTACTGATTTACATTTGTGAGTATGATATCTAGCAAAAACGGCTGGTGATGATTATGTGCTCTGTTTTCTTCTTAGTTTTTGTCTGGAGGTCAATCTGAAGTGGAAGCAACACTGAACTTGAATGAAATGAACCAAGCCCCCAACCCCTGGCACGTGTCCTTCTCCTATGCTCGTGCACTTCAGAACACTGTGCTCAAGACATGGCAAGGTCGCCCTGAGAACATTGAAGCTGCACAAAAGGCACTATTGGTGCGTGCAAAGGCAAATTCCTTGGCACAGCTTGGAAAGTACTCCGCTGAAGGTGAAAGCGAGGAAGCCAAGAAAGGAATGTTTGTCAAGGGCTACACCTACTAAGCTAATAATACTACGCATTTCGAGCCTAAATTGAGGCGAGTCGTGATTGCTGGCCTACTATAGATTGTGTCATTGTGCATTCCTTTTTTTAGGTTCATTTTTCTTGCTAGTGAATGATGCTGAGAAGACTTGAATAATCCTTGTGAGACGAGGAAAGTTTTTACCGATTGTAACCCAAGCTGAAGAGGAACTAGTGAAAACAAGAATATTTTATTTCTATGTTCCTATGTTCTTGTACCTTAAATTATGAGTTCCTTTTTTTTTTTTTTTAATGATTCGTATATTAGATGCACTGCAAATGTTATGGGTAATTATTTATATTCAAATATATTATAAATCACGATGTTGATTTACACACCTTTTAATTTTTATAATTGGGATGAAAAAAACGTCATGAATCCGAACCGAATGATTTGAGGTTTCAAATTTCGATCATGATTTTTTAAGTTAAATTTGTTTCGTCGTGGATTTCAATCGAAATTTTTATTCGGAGTGATTTTTTGTAATTGAAACTGATGATTTTTTTTAATCAACAAAAGAGTTTACTTCTCAAGAATTGGACTCTATAATTTTATTTCCTGGCAATGTTAAGTTGCGAATCAAGTATATGGAGGATGGTCCGGTGCTTCTGTACTCTGTAAGTCTAATCATTTAACTTGCGTATTTGTTAGTGTTCCGCTTTGTATTCTCTTGTTTTAGTTGAATGTTGATTTCATATTTTTGCAGAATTCAGTCAATGATCGGGAATCCGAAATCCTGGTTGCACTCTGTTTTCCTTGGGGAGTCTCTGATTCAGTGCTGCTCCTATTTGGCGGAGGCATCTCGCATGGAGAAATGGTAAGTTGTTATTGTATGAGACAAATCTGGGCTCGAGGTTCACTTTGGATCTGTGGATAAGTAAGGTCTAAGTCAGCAGTCCGGCCCAAAAGATTTAGGAAGTCACGGACAAGCCTCATGTTTTCAACGGTTGCAAACCCTCTTTTCCTAACAAAGACACCAACTCCACATGCAAATATTCTCCCCCCACTGAAAGCAGAAACATCAAACACGTTAGGGGTCCCAATTCAATAAATACAGTATTGTGCCAACTATAAAGGTAATACCTATCAACCTATATATGAGGGCATAACTCGAAATACCGATTCATTCAAGTCTTAGCTCTCAAACTTAAGCTCTCAGAGCCTCTTACTCTCTAATCACTGGCCCACCGCCCTCATGGCAATCAACGGAGGTCAAGGTAACCTCAGACCTTGCTCTTCCTTATTACCGCTCTTCCTTATTACCGCTCGTCTTCACTACTGACTTGAGCCTGAGAGTGCCTGCGGCACCCACCACACCGGTGGGCAGTACTCCCCGCTCACTCTACCTTTGTTTTGCAGAATCGCTAGTGCCCTATACTACAAATTCTTGATTGTGGACCTCAGACGAAATCCAGCGTCTACAATTATCTTCTGTCTTTTCACGTAGTTGCTATTTCTGTGTGTTTGGAACCACCATTTATATTCAGAATATTAAAGATTATTTACTATAATGGGGAACAAAGAAAAGGATTTTACAAGTTTTAATTTGAAAAATTATATTCAGAATCTGGCCAGATATTGTAGTCCTGCTGAGAACCACCCAGTCCATTTCAAAAACACCCAGTACATGAAATAAACAAGTTCATCAGTAACTTTTTTTTTTTTGAGATTAATGAAAAGATTCAATACTTAATTCAGTTTGATTACAAACTTATGATACTATAATCTAATTAGGATTAAACCTAATAATGTAAAATAATTTATATATTATGTGTTTCTCGTAACTAGTAGGAATACACATTCACACATAAATTTAATTAAGTATAAGAAGAATTACAGGACTGGTCTGACCTCTCTACCTCAACACAGGGACGTGAATACATATTCATATCTAGAAGTGAAACAACAAAATATACATTGAACATAACACTTTTACAACCGCCTATAAAAGTAGTTTAATATAAGGAAATTGTAAAATCTATAAGACTGTACATACACCTTATAAAACATCGTACTGTACAAACATCTTATAAAACACCGTAGAGCTCCGACCAGCATCCATAACAGATGTACACATTTTATCCATACCAAATCTTTAATAAGCCGGAGAAAAGAATAATTATTCCTGTTAAAATAGAAAATATGAAAGAGAGAAAACTTGAGAGAGTTTTAAGTTCATCGGTAACTTGAATCATACGATTCAGAGATTGGCGTATATGTGATTTCTGAAATATTTTTACAATAGTAAAACTTCTTGATAATTATTTGCAAATTGATCTCATGAATCATGCATGTTCCTCAATGATCATGGATTAAGTTGCTTATCATTTTGCCCAAGACCACAAAATTGGGCTAGCTTGGGCTTCACCTCAAATTGGGCTTGGCTTGGGTTCAGCTGACCTATTTCCAACTTATAAAGTTTACAATAAAAACAAAAATTTATCTGAAAGTTTCATAAAATAAAAGGTCATTGTCAATAAACTAAAACATGTGAGATCTGCATGTACTAAAATTAAATCTCAATGAATCAATAAACTACCTACACACAAAAAAAAAAAAGAAAAAAAGATAAGGGGTCTGCTCATATCCGTGACCTAAGTTGACTTTTACATGTGAATGTAATTTTAAAATTGGTAAATCAAAAACACTTTTTTTTTTTAATTTAAATATCTTTCTTTTTTTTTTGTCCAAGGGCAATTTTTGTCATCTACTATGAGGAACCATTTATTAAAAATTAAACAAAATCTCTGAATCTAACCACAAAAATGTTCCTTTATTGACCATAAATTTGAAGTTATGTGACCAATTTTCATAATTTTATAATTCAAATATGATGCAACATCGATTTCAGTGCTGGGGTTGGTCCAAATTGTTTAGGTAAAATTAAATTTAAAAATAGTGGATTCTCATCTCATCTATGGATATGAGACAGGCTGTGAAAGTATGCTCCTTTCATGTCCATATTCCATTTTATTTTTTAAATGAATTTTTTTTTGAACCTTCTTTAAATTAAACACTTGTTATTGTTGAAGAATGTGAAGTCATAAATCAATGCCCATTATGTGTTATTGTCTGGAATTTTTATCATCCTCACAAAAATATTGTACTTTGTTGTAATTTATAACAACCAACCCTTTAATGTTGCACCAAGATTAGGACTTAGCATCAATGCCCTAAAAATTGACATAATGTGACCCCAATCGTGCCTCGGCGATATATCCTCATCGTTACATTGTAGTATTGCGGACTTGCCCGGTGTGTCGGGCCACGGTTGCCCGGTTTGAATTGACCAAAGTTTAAAATTTTGATATGTTCACTTAGAATTAGCACTAGTGTATATGGGACCCTTTTGAAAATTTTGAAGCTTAGTGTATGGATTATTTGCAATTTTTGCCAAAGTGGGGGGGAGGCCCTCTTTGGGCCACATTGTGTTCAATTTTAGTTTGTGAATCTAATGCCAAAGTTAATAGGCCAAAAAATTAAAGTTAGATTGTCCTTGGAGATAAAGTAATTGATTGAATTGGTTGGTGGCTTCGTAAAATTGATGTGGTACTTTGATTGCTATTGAAATTTTCAATGGGTTCAAATCAAGCTTATCTTATCGAATATAACATTGCCAAATAGTAATTTTATTTACTATATTTTCATCCAAACCAATATACTTTTGAGACATAAAAACTTTAGTAATATTAATGATCAAAAAGTGACCAACAAATGATTGATGTGATCATCAATCAAATTAAATTTAATTCAATAATCTTTGGTGGTTGTGGACCAAAATATCCATGAACCTATTGAGCTGTACTCAAAGGACTCTGACCCAGGGTGGAGCCTGTGGCTCATAATTAATTAGCCAACATTGGACATTAAACCAACTCAACATTTTATTCCTCTAGTAGCTGGACCAGGAAAAAAAATTAGTCCATTTATTTATTTTATTTCATCCATTTATTCATGTAGGAACCCTACAAATAAACATGAATCAGAACTCCATGTGGGTACTGTTCCCTATGAATATAAAGAGATAGGGAAATATAAATTAAAAAAGTCTACCAACCAAACTAATTTAATTAATTATCTAAGTCGTCTTATAAAAAAAATCCGAAAATTTTATTTAGATTATGTAACATTTTTTAATTAAAAAAAAAAAAAGAGTTGTAAATTTACAAGCAACAAAATATGAATGGAGACCTGAGATTTTATGGGTTGACAAGCATTGTCCTTTTGTTGGCATTTGTTGGTGAGGGTTTCCCTTTTGGACCATTTTGTATTTTGATGCTGCCTTTAAATAACTTTTAAGGTTGGTTGGCCTACTTGATTCCCATGGCATACTTTTCTCAACATATCCATCCAAAACTTAATTTTATCTTTAAAAATATAAATTTAAATCATTAATGGGTCATGATTTTTCTTTTAAATGTGTTTTTTTTTTTTTTTGGGTTTATAAAATTATAATAGTCATCTAACAAGTGAGGTAATCTGAAAATTTGGAATTCTAAAACGAGTTTCTCAAATGTGACACTTATTAATAAAGAATAAAATATATAATATCATATTATTTTATTAGAGTACCACTCATTTTAAACTTGAGGTACCAAAATTTTGTATATGTGTTAGTCTTCATGGCATATGTTAGATGTTTGCGCAGACCTAATTATTTTGATTTTTACATTAGTTCTTCAAAAAAAAATATTAATTTATATATAAAATTTGCAATGGTGATTTTGGATGAGAGAATCCATCCAATTATATTATTATGTATTATCAAAATTAAACTATTATGAATAAAATTTCTTTGATACTTCTCAGTTCCATAATATATCAATCCTAACTTTTAATCTATTAATGTTATATATATTTTTTAAGATAAGAATGATAGAGTAAGTTAAAATATATTTTTCTTATTATCTCTAATAAAATTTCCGACATTACATTTTGAAAATATTTATTTTTACTAAATCTACTAAGTCATAGGGCTCTTAATATTATATAATTGAATTGATGCATCTTTTTAATTAAAGAAACAATTATCCCCACATTTAAAATATTCCCACCAAACTAAAAGATCTATTATTGTTTTTTTTTTTTTTAAATAAAGATATATTATTGTTACATAACGAAAACCAAAATGATTATTTTTCAAAATATACATATAAAAAAAAAAAAAAAAAAAAAGAGAGAGAGAGAGAGGGAGAAAAGTTAGATGCTTGACTGCCTGTTTGTGGTCCCTTCCACCTCATCATATGTGATTGAATTATTTTAATTTTATTTTAATTTTTATTTGCAAAATTAAACTCTTAGGTACCCTTAAAAATCTCATATTCCCTTCTGTCGCCCACCATCCCTTTCGAGTTGTCCCTTTTATCCATGTGGTTTTGTTACTCACCAATTTCAATCTCTCACATTTGCTACCTTCACTTTAACTGAATTTTGACTTTACTTGCCTCTATGGTACATCCAATACAAGTATATGTTTATTGTATTAATTGCCCATCTCCATTTCATACAAAATTTATTGTCTCAGTCTCCGATCGTCTAAATTTGAAGATGTGTGGTCGAGTTTTTATGAGAATTTATGAATGTATGAGTTTTTTTAAAAAATATTTTCGTCTAAAGCCCGTTTTTAATTATATAATAAGATTTTAATATGTTCATTTGGTACTTCTAATCCAAATTGTTGTGAATTACGTAACACCATGATAATTGTCTTTGGTATGTTTTAATAGAGATAATTGTTTGTTATTTTAGGGTAATAGTAACATTAAACTAATGTTCAATAAGGACAATTTATAATAATGTGTGTAACATTGTGTTAGTGATATTCAACGATCATTAATTTGATAATTCATTCTTTTAAGTTCATAGAAGTGTATGAGATTATATTGTGACTATTGTGTTTCTTATTGACAACGAATGCTACTAGTATGTCATATGTATATGAAAGAATCGGGGTTCGGTGTTGAACTAAATCTATGCTCCCAGTTCAGTACTGAATTCTATTTTAAATGTGTAAATATATTGATTTGGAAATTTTATTTAGTTTGTAAAGAGCTGTCAATATGTCTATATTTATTACCCATTTATCTTGCATTTTGTGTGTTATCTCGAGTTGTATGAACGCTTTGATGCACTTTGGGTGTGTTTTGTAGGTCAAACTCATATCATGAATCAAGCAGATTTAAAGAGTGAGGAATTGGTAAATTCATAGCAAAATCAAACCATATCCTAGAGTTCAGTATGGGCGTTTCGACTCAGATTTGGACGTCGTGACACTCTGTAATGTAATTTTGAAGCAGAATCTAAAACTTATTGTGCGTCGCGATGCCCGATTGAAAGGAGCTAGCATCGCGACACATATGTGTTTTCTGGTGCGGGAAGATTTCCTATTTTTTAACAATGAAAGATCTCAGAGTCTCCTATATAAACTTAAGTTCGTCTAAAACCTAAGGAGAAGAATCATACATACTTTTGGTGCCTCAAAAAACATAGAAGAACACTTAAAGCAAAGCAAGAACGAGTGCCTCAACCGGTGCTGGAGAATGAAGCTGACGTCTGCAACAAAAGTTCTTTCTGTTTTTTTTTTCCTCTAGTTTTATCTCTATGAGTTCTTGTCTTGCACTCATGATTAGTTTGCATTTATTGAATATTATGTGTAACTAAATCATTAGTTTAACGTTATAATGGATTCCGAGCACATCGTTTAATTGATTTGTATATTTTTATTCTATTGGGTGTGTTATTTGATTATTTATTATTCTTTGTGTTTGAATGCGTTCCATTGCTTGATCACTGACCGGCGTAAACACACACGTATAACGCAAGCGCACGTATCGTTCAAGTAGTATAAAAATATCGATCTCACGAGGACTTAATTCCTACTATTGTTATTAATTGTTGATACTATTTATTTACAGATATCTAATTGAGGGAGAAGAGAATGATTGCTTGATTGATTTGGTTGATTGTAGATTTGCTAAATAAATAAATAAAAAGACAAGAGAAAATACTAAGGAAAATAAAAGACTCAAAGATCTAGGGTTGTGAATCATTCTAATATCTTTAAAAAGATGAAGTGATTATTTTATGTTTGTGTAATAAATCAGTTTACTAACCTGGACCACGAATTTATGTGAAAACATTTGTCGATGGTCAGACACAAATACCCAGTTTAATCCAATTGAATCATATGTCTATGTCAATTAAATTATCTTGATTCATTAAGTTTAAGTTCCAATTATGGCTACCCCCGCCCGACAGGTATATGTCTATCCTGTAAGGGAATCTATTAAAGGGTTATCAATCCTCAAAGAAGATCGTGCGCTATTAAGTCAAAGGTTGAAACCTAAAATCCCTATGTCTAATTCATTTTAGATTTACCACATCAATCTTATTGGTGATCAGACAACAAGAAGCATTAAGCTCAAGACTTAATAAGTAAACCTTTAAATTATCCAAACTATAAAATAACCTCTTATAAACCGGTGATATTAGATTTTATCACAACCCTAGAAAACTAACTTTAGTTACAACACATAATTAGGACAAGTAAGAAAAAGACATAAAAAGTAAATGCAGAAAAATAAATAAAATGCTAAGGTAAAATGAATTAACTTCTACTATTAACTATTTAGATATCTCCCATAAAATAATATATATACTTGTGATAATTTTACCAACCAGCCATATAGGCGGTAACCTGATTAAGTCAAATTAAGATCAACCAGCCATTAAGGCGGTAATATTTGTTAATAAACCAGCCATAAAAGCGGAATAAAAATAAACCAACCATAAAGGCGGAACAATAAATAAACCAACCGACCAGTATGGCGGTATCCTCATTAAGTCAGGTTTAACCAGATTAAATTGAATAACCAACCGACCAGTATGGCGGTATCCTCATTAAGTCAGGTTTTAAATAGTTTATATATTATATTTTAGGGAGATTAATCTAAATAGTAATAGTAAAAGAATTACCTTTTCACTTTAGCATGAAGAAGTTACCCTCGCATAGTAAAACAATAAAAAGTAAAAATAAAAATAAAATTACTATTAAAAAAAAATAGAATTACTATTACTATTTCAGAACTTAATTAAAATTAACTACAAAACTGAAATTAAAAGAAACTAAGAAGAAAACTCCCTATTTACATCAGAGGATTTCAAGGAAAAGGTACATTTGAAACTGAAATTTGAAGCTGAATTTATAGGCCCCGGTAGACCTTGGGCGTCGCGACGCCAAGGGCTTTGGCGTCGCTACTCGATGACATGGCACGACCTTATTGGTTGCTTGGCATCTCACCGGACACGTGGCAGGGCGGCTGAAAAATTTCGGCTTGTTGAATTTTTGACACGTGGCATGGCGGCTGGCTGAAGTCGGCTCGTTGAATTTTTGACACGTGGCATGCGGCGCACGTTAGCAGATCGCTTGTGATGATGACACGTGGCACGACGCACGTTAGCAAAGTCAAACTTCTCAAACTCTGACTTGTGGACCCGGCGCACGTTAGCAGCCTCCGGTGCACGTTAGGCGTCGCGACGCGCCAAAATTACGAAAATGCCCTTTTTTGCCAATTTTCACTGTTTAGCTCCAAATCACCTCCAGAATGTCCTGAAACTTTATTTATCTACAAAATAACACAAAACACATCAAAATATTCACAAAACTCAAGAAACTATACAAAATATTAAGTTAAATGAGTGGGAAATAGTGATACATTTATCACTCATCAATCACCAATATGATAGTTGTGGATAGTAAATCCTTAGGAACTTGATGAAGTAAATTTGTGTTAAGCCCCGAGAATAATAACGTGTGATCTATTTATGACGAATAGATTTTCGTGCATAATAGAAATATACATGCACGACATGCGTAGTCAATATTAGAATTTTATCTTAATGGATTTGGTTTAAATTAGTTAACGACCCAATTGAATGAAAAATGCATGAACTCATTGTTTGCGTGCTTATGTGAAGTTATAACCCTAGGTTCTTCTTGTAAGAAATGACTTTCCTTAGCGCGGAAGAAGTTACTTGTGTGGGCACCAGTTCCGGTATGGATCTTTAAAATTTTCTTTGTCTTCTCCCTTTGTTGTAGTAGCCGAAACCAATCATTTGATGTCCAACGCTTGGATCAACCACTCAATCTTCCGAACTATGACTCAAAACCAACAAACCAAAGTGTGGGCTTCACTCACAAAGATTAAACTCTAAATAATTTAGAGAATTAAGATGTCACAATGGTGTTTGGCTTTTGGAATTTCAAACGCTCTCATAACACTTGTGAATGTTTGAACTTCTTCTATTTTTTCTCTCTTTTGCACTTGTGTGAATGAATGCAAAAAATTTAACCTTAGAAGTGAGAGAAATGATAGAAATTATATTCTCTTACACAAGCCAACTAACCTTGTCATTAAGCATCTAATGTTTTCTTGCAATGGCCAACACAAAAATGTGAATGTCATACCAAAGCATAAGAAATGATAAGTTAAAGACAAGGACTTTGTCATTAAGCATCTAATACTTTCTTTCAATAACAAACACATAAATGTGGAGGCCATACCAAAGCATAAGAATGGATTAGCTAATGATAAAACTATTAGGTGTATACATGTCACCTAATAGACATAATAAGTTGGAGAGCATAACAAGCCATATGGTTTTGTCTCCAAGGTAAATTAAAATCACTATCTTAATAATGATTAAATTACCTTCAATTATGTTGTAGTAATTATCTCATAATTATTACTAACTTGATTATCTTATAATCAAGATTTGATTATCTCATAATCAAAGAATTCTAGAAAATATTAAGTTAAACTAATTTAACATAGTTTTTATTTTTGTGACAAAAAATATTATTAATCTCATTAATAATCTATAAATATAATGTGAGTATATAATTAGACAATCTAATTATATTAGGTTTGCTACAGTTAACCGAGCTAACACGGAGACCAAATGGACCTACGGTTCCGAGCTCCAATAATTCCGAAATATTAATTAAACTCTTTAAAAAATATACGAATTATTAACTCCGTGTTATTCCACTGAAAACTCGAAGTTGAACTCTCGTTACCGTAGATGGATAAAATAAACCAAACAACTTCGGTGTCCATCGATATAGTCATTACATATGGATATAGGCCTTCACGAATATCTCATAAATAGAGCCGAGTCAAAAGTCCGTTAAAACCCTCTAAATAATTTATCTCTTAAGCATCATTGATTCTATAATGAACAATTAATTCATAACAATTATTAATATAAAACTTTCTATTCGTAATAGAAAAGTTGAGCGCTCAAATTGTTCAAGTCCCGGAGCAACTCTTAAAAAATATATTCTTCTGCTTCTCGTAAGAATGAGTGAATTCCATATCTATGTAAAACGTTCTCAGCTACACACCAAATCATATCCCCAAAATATGTAGTTATTGGCTGGGAATGCACCACCAACCTCACCATAATAAATCAAAGGACATAGTCTGTCATGCATGAGTTCGTAATACACTCAGGATTAAGATCAAATCCATATATGACCATCTATTAGATAAAATGAATTTCTTCGGTTAACGGATATTAAAAGAAATTGGTATTTATCTGAGTCCACTCCTATATGATCTCATCATATAAGGTGCCTCAATTCCCATGTCACTACATGAACGATCCCGGATCAAGGTCGTCATACAAGTATAGAATGGACCGCAGCTATAGATAAACCACAAACAAAATACCCTCTTTATTTGCTATCTATGAACTATTTAGATTACTAACTCCAGACTTAAATCATCTTTTGCATCAAACATACACTGAGTCTGAAGGTACAAGAGTTATCAAGGTAAACAAGACAATTGGATAATATGCGATATAAATCAAACAACTTTGATAAAATGAATAATGCATTTATTATTATTACAATAATCAATTCTGTTTACAATACATGAAGCTCTAGGACATAAATCCCAACAATCTCCCACTTGGACTAGAGCAAATGTGGCATGTCATGTAATCTAAACCATTTAGGTGACCTTCAAACACATTAGCCGATAAGGTCTTTGTAAATGGATCAACTAGGTTGTCTGCGGATGGAATCTGCATGACAACGACATCTCCTCTCTAAACTATCTCATTGATGATTGACCGGCGTAAACACACGCGTATAACGCAAGCGCACGTATCGTTCAAGTAGTATAAAAATATCGATCCCACGATGACTTAATTCATACTGTTGTTATTAATTATTGATACTATTTATTTACAGGTATCTAATTATATGGAGGAGTGAATTGATTGCTTTTGGTTGGCTGAATGTGAATTTGATAATTAAAATAAAAACATACTCAAAAGAAAATACTACGGAAAATAAAAGAAAATACTCAAGGATCTAGGGTCGTGACTCCACACAATATTATTATAAAGATGAATTGATTCTCTTATCTATGTGTAATAAATCAGTTTGCTAACCTGGAACACGAAAATATGCAAAAGCCTATGTCGATGGTCAGACGCAAATACCCAGTATAACCCAATTGAACCATATTCCTATGTCAACCAAATTACCTGGATTCATTAAGACCAAGTTCCAATTATGGCTACCCACGCCCGACATGTATATTCCTATCCTGTAAGGAAATCTATTAAAGGGTTATCTATCCTCAAGGAAGATCGTGAGTTATTGAATCTAAGGCTGAAACCTAAAATCCCTATGTCTAGTTCATTTTAAGTTTACCAAATCAATCTTATTAATGATCAGTTAACAAGAAGCATTAAGTTTAAGACTCAATAAACAAACTAAAGAACTACCCATAAAAAGAAAATCAATTATTAAGTGTGGATATTGTGTTTCATCACTTCCCTAGAATAAAAATAAAATACTGGGGTTGGGGATCCACTTTTACTATTTATAATTTAGACATCTCCCTTATTATAATATAAAAATTAATCGTGATATTACCGACCAGCCATAAAGGCGGTATCCTCATTAAATTAGATTTTAATTAAGTCCGACCATCCATAAATGCGGTATTATTATTTGTCCATAAACCAGCCATATAGGCGGTAATTATCTGTCACCTAAAGACCGGCCATATAGGCGGTGCCACTTTATGTCAAATAAATAAAACCAGCCATTAATGCGGTAATCTTTTTAATTTGAATTATAATTTCTATATTATAATTAAGAGAGATTAATCTAAATTAAAATAATAAAAGCTTCACCATTCCCCAGTGGAAAATTAACTACAAAACATAAAAGAAAGGAGAAGAAGAAAAACTACTATTATTATTACTACTGAAAATTAAAATACATAAATTAAATATTATTTATATTTACAAAAACTAGATGCAATCCTCTAAAAACAGGGAAAAGCTCCCAAGGAAAGCACACCAAATGAAGTGGTGAAGGCCTAAATTTATAGGCATTTTCTGGAACTAGCGTCGCGACGCCAAAGGTCCCAGCGTAGCGACGCTGTCATGCGTTTTCGGTCAACACGGGTTGACCACGCGGGTTCTGTCGGCACAATCAGGAGATGAAACTTGTCACGCGGCAGAGCGGCGTAATCAGACGATGACACGTGGTGCACGGTGAATGGATGGATTTTTGGTCAAATGAGAAGTTGACACGTGGCACGCGCTTAGGATCGGTCAAATGAGAGGTCGACACATGACAACATGTGATTTGTCCAATATTCGGTCCAATGAGAGATTGACACGTGGCACGCGCTTGCTTTGGTCCATGAGATTTCGACACGTGTCATCTGGCGCATTTTAGCAGATCTTCTGTGATGATGACACGTGGCACGACGCACGTTAGCAAGGTCGGCGCACGTTAGCAAGATCCGGCGCACGTTAGCAAGTCCAATTTCTCAGATTCTGACACGTGTCCCTCGGCGCACGTTAGCATGGCCGGCGCACTTTAAGCGTCGCGACGCGTAGGGTCTTGGCGTCGCGACGCTGACAAATTACAAAATTACTCCTTTGTCATTTTTTCTCTATTTTTGGCTCCAAATTGCTTCCAATGCTTTCCCAACTTTATTTATCTGCAAAATAACACAAAACACATCAAAACGTTGACAAAACCCGAGAAACTATACAAAATATTAGGTTAGATGAGTGGGAAATAGTGATATAAATACCACTCATCACACCCCCAAACCTAACATTTTGCTAGTCCTCGAGCAAAACACAAAATAAAATAACAAAAATAAAATTAACTAAGCCACTTTCGTAGGGATCACGGTTGCATTTAGCGTATGCAATAAGCCTTTAAACCCCTAGGTGTCCCTAGTGGACGAGTTGTAGTCTCGTGAGGGTTTACAGCAATGATACCTACAAACATTTTACAAAAGTAAAAAGAAAGTAAAACTAATGCACACAAAAGCAAAAAGACAAGCGAAAAGAGAATAAAGAAGTTAGTGACTAATCAGATGAAACTTCTACTTCAAGTTACCGGTTGTTTTGTTTCTTTCTAAATTATCGAATAAGTAAATTCTCCGATTATTTTTACCATTCTTCATATACACAGCCAATAAAATATTAAACAACTCATTTTTGCCCACAACAGTCATAAGTGCAGTTGATAAGAGAGTAATATTTTTGTCATAAAGTTCTATCAGATTTCACACCTTGTTGTAGCAATGGAATAATTTTTCTGATTTTTTCTTTGATTTTTCTCTATTTTTTATTTATATACAATATCTTCCATCTATGTAACGAGTGTTGGGTCGGTGGCTCACAAACCAGTTAGCTTTAGGGCACCAGGTGTTAAGACACCCCTACAGACTTAATTACTCAGACTTCAGTTATATATATTTTTGCAGCATCTTCGATCCATGTAACGAGCTTTGGGCCAGTGACTCCCAAACCAGTTGGTTTTAGGGCACTGGGTGTTAAAACACCCTTACAGACTTAATAACTCGGACCTCAGACGTTTTTTTTTTTTACTCCATCACTTTTTGAGATGCTTCATCCAATTAAACTAGAGCACTGAATATTGTAAACTTTTCAATTTTAGCTCATGTCCGTATGTTACTATGCATGTTGATAATACCTGTCAACTGAGCATATGAAGATCCATTTTAGTCAGTGTTAAGGAGAATTTAAAAATTAAATAATTTAAAAGGAAATAAATAAAAATTAACTTGTTTCGAAAATGGGTTTGAGATACGTATCAGGAGTGGAAACTCCTTACTCAGCTATCTCTTACCAATTTCACATTTTTTAGTCAAAATAAAAACACACAAACGCAAAATATTTTTTGTAACTACTGAAAAATTTTCAATTTTTTTTTCGAAAAATTTTAGACTAAAAATAAAAACAACACACAACTAAAAACAAGATACTAATCAACTAATTCCTTCCCCCAAACCTAAATGAGACATTGTCCCCAATGTCTTTAAACAGTAGAAGAAGAGTTTAGAAAATAATATCTGGTTAGCTGAAATTCTACAGGAAATTAAAGGTTAAGATCCAGATTAATCCGACGCCTCTTACCACGATCGTCCTCGGACCAATTTATCTTTGAAAGGATATGGTCAACTTGTGGTTCATATACTAAGAGTTGGTCAATTAGATCCGGAACAGTTCTGGCAGTAAAGAGGAGTTCTTTTAAAGGTTTTGACACGAACCCATTTCTCCGGGCATCATCAAGAAACACATAAAGAAAATCATAAAATCCATCAACGTTGTACAACCCAATTGGTTTCTGGTGTATGTTCAGGTTCGTCCAAGATGGCACAATAAAAATTTCCTCCAATGTACCCAAGCCACCTGGCAAAGCAATAAAAGCATCAGCACGATTAATCATTTCTACCAGTCGTTCAGACATACCTGGCATGATCAGTTCTTCTCCGTTTGATGGTTCAATAAGATTTGATTCTGCCAAGGGTTTTGGGATGATTCCCAAAACATGACTGCCTCCTTCCTGTACAGCTTTTGAAACGATCCTCATAAGTCCAAGATTGCCTCCGCCATATATTAAGTGCATATTCCTTGCAGCTAAGACTCGACCCAATTCATGTGCTGCTTCTACGTATTGTGGCTTAACACCAACACTACTACCGCAAAACACATAGATGTTTTCAACTCGTCTTTTTGAAGTGGCTTCCATGTTTTACTCTGGATGTCTTCAAAAGTGCAATGATGAGTTGAATTTATAATACCTGAAAAGGGTGAGTAAAAATAGCACAAGTATCTTCCAAAGGAAGCTTGTTAGCTAAACAACAAAATGAATCGTGAAAGGACAAAAAGTCTGGATCCTGTCTATGAAAATAAAGATAATTACAACAGAAAAGCAAATCAAAGCAATAATTAAGGCAACATAATTGTGTACGCAATACGCCATTCACTTAGTATAAATTCTTTAGGATGCGTCTCAAGAATCCATTCCTTACTCAGCCATCGCTAATGAATTATCTCTTATCTTTGCCAAACACCATTCCTTCTGTCTTATGCTTTGATTGAGCTTTTCCCTACAAAAATAACACACAAAATTAAAAACTCTACAACATGTATACATAAAATATAAAAATAGAAATTACAACAAATTGCATGGGTTGCCTTCCTACTAGTGCTAAATTTTTTGTCTTCAGCCAGACGTGACTGAAATCTATCTGTCAATGAGGTTTCAGTGTCGTTTTGGATGTCTGATTAAAGACAATCCCATGAGCGTTGCTTTTGAAGGGTCTATTCCAACGATAAGGTGGCAAAAAGAGTCTTATCTCATTCAGTGCTTGTGCCACCTTCTTAAACTATGTTGCTCTAGTGGTTCCTGAAAAGAAAGAAATAAAATCAGGAGGTCTCGTATGGTGCTTGACTTTGAATGTGAGTTTGATGAGTGGTAAATCTATCACTATTTCCCACTCATTTAACCTAATATTTTGTATAGTTTCTTGAGTTTTGTGAATATTTTGATGTGTTTTGTGTTATTTTGTAGATAAATAAAGTTTCAGGACACTCTGGAGGTGATTTGGAGCAAAACAGTGAAAATTGGGCAAAAATGGCATTTTGGTAATTTGGGCGCGTCGCGACGCGCAAGTCTTTGGCGTCGCGACGCCTAACATGCGCCAAACAGTGATAACGTGCGCCGGGTCCACAAATCAGAATATGAGAAAATTTGACTTTGCTAACGTGCGCTGTGCCACGTGTCACCATCACAACCGATCTGCTAACATGTGTCGTGCCACATGTCATCATCCTACGGTGCCGACAGTCACCATCACCACGTGCCACCACATGTCACTCCACCTGTCAGCCACGTCATCGTCCACATCATCAGTTGACCGAGTCAACATGCCACCTCACCGCCACGTCATCATCAGCCAATCAGGAAGTGCCACGTGTCGTAATTCTATGGTGTCGACAGTCACTTTGCCACGTGTCGCCACGTCACCGCCACGTCAGCATCAATTATTGGCTCTCTTATCCCTATCTGACACGTGGCGGATAAGAATCTAGTCGACCAATCAGAAGCCGCCACGTGTCATAATAATTAAGATCCAACCACCCTACCACATGTCACCTTATCACCTTATCCAGAATCTACAACCAACGAACCAGAGCGTGCCACGTCGACAAAACTGGCATCGCGACGCGAGCTGGGTGTCGCGACGCGCGACCCCTACTGACCCCTATAAATAGAGCGCGAAATTCCAGTTTCAGTTGTACCACTCTCTCTCATCTCTTTGATGTAAAGAGAGAGTTTCTCTCTTTAGTTTCTTTTAGTTTTTAGTTTTTTTTTAGTTTTGTAATTAATTTTAATTACATTTTGTAATAATAGTAATTTACTTTTTTTACTTTTTACAGTTTTTACTATTTACCATGAGGAGGTAACTTCCCCAGCTAGGGTGAAAGGTAATTCTTTTACTATTGCTATTTAGATTAATCTCCCTTAAATATAATATATTCACTATTTAAAATTTGACTTAAAAAGGATACCGCTAGATTGGTCGGTTGGTAATTCATTTTAATCTGGTTTAAACCTGACTAATTAAGGATACTGCCAGATTGGTCGGTTGGTAATTAAACTTTCTTACCGCCTATATGGCAGGTTCATAGACAAATCTTTTTACCGCCTTAATGGCTGGTTGGACTTAATTTGACTTAATCAGGATACCGCCTATATGGCTGGTTGGTAATGTTATCACAAGTTTATATATTATATTATTGGAGATATCTAAATTAGTAGTAGTAAAAGTAATTCCTTTTACCTTATCATTTTATTTTATTTACTTTTCAGTATTTACTTTACCACATTTTTACTTTATGTCTTTTATTTTCAAGATTTTACTAGCCCTAGTTATGTGTTGTAACTAAATTAGTTATCTGGGGTTGTGATGACTTTTAATATCACCGGTTTATAATGGGTTAGATTATAGTTTGGGTAATATAAAGATTTATTTATTGAGTCTTAATCTTAATGTTTTTTCATTAACCGGCCATTAATAAAATTGAACTGGGAAACTTAAAATGAACTAGACATAGGGATTTTAAGTTTAAGACCTTAGACTCAATAGCCCACGATCTTCCTTGATGATAGATAACCCTTTAATAGATTTCCTTACAAGATAGACATATACTTGTCGGGCGGGGGTAGGCATAATTGGAACTTAAACTTAATGAATCCAGATAATTTGGTTGACATAGACATATGGTTCAATTGGGTTAAACTGGGTATTTGTGTCTGACCATCGACAGAGGCTTACACATAATTTAGTGTTACAGGTTAATAAATCAATATATTACCCAACTTTAAGATAACCACTTCATCTTTAAAATGATATTCGAAAAAATCACAACCCTAGATAATTTTTAATATTGATTTTTCTTAAAACCTACTTTCGAATAATTTTATT
The DNA here is from genome assembly GCA_019454045.1 of Zanthoxylum bungeanum. NCBI lineage: Eukaryota > Viridiplantae > Streptophyta > Magnoliopsida > Sapindales > Rutaceae > Zanthoxylum > Zanthoxylum bungeanum. The sequence goes on along the minus strand of SKCR01024978.1, from coordinate 64,460 downwards.
TACTTGTTTTTAAATTTAGAATCGTCACCATTTCAAATCAATCAAATAACCTGTTAGATACTAGTAATCAATTGACCTCATAAAATTAATAGTTTAGATATTAAGTCCTCGTGAGATCGATATTTTTATACTACTTGAATGATACATGTGCTTGCGTTATACGTGTGTGTTTACGCCGGTCAGAATTCCATTCTGTCAAGCTTCTGGGTGATATCTTTGATTTGTACTCCCCAAAACAGTGATGTTTCTCCTGAATGCTCTGGATCTTCAATAAGGTCAGACATTTGCTCCTCCATTTGCTCTGCTTCTTGCTCCACATTTTCTTCACAGATGTATTTTAAATTTCCGTATTCAACTCTTCATCCGTCATCTGTGAAATGCATGCTCCATAAGTATCTGCCTGAGGATGTAAAGATGTTTCTGACATTAGGTCTTCATCCTCTGATACGACTGGAATGGATGGTTCAGGTAGATCTTCATCAAACATCATGGTAAAGCATGCTCCAATTTGAGGATTGAAAGTTTGATCCTCCATTGTTGGTGCAGTTGGTACAAATAGACCAGCTTCATCCTCATCAGAATCTGAATAATAAAAGTCAAATAGAGACTTTGCTGGTTTGGGCTCCTGAACTGATACATCTGGTTGTTGATACTGCTCAGCCTCCTCATCTGTTAAGGTGTCATTGTGAACTGATTGGTACTCGAAGGCTTCATCAGTGTCATCTGAAACTGGTTCTTGAGGTATGTAGTTCTGGTTTTTTGTGAATTGTCTCATTTGATCTGTCATCCTCTGAATAAATGTTGATTGTCTCTGAATACTTTTGAGTTGATTCTGATATGTTTCAAGCATTGTATCTAACTCTTTGTCTCGTTTCTTGAACCAATCTTTGAACATGTCAATCATATGATCTTCCTTTGATGGTTATGGTTCTTGATGAAAATCATAGGTGGATGGTGGATAAGATGGAAAATGTGATGATTTTTCGTACCTTGAATGATTCCAATAATTCAGCCACTCTGAAAGGTATATATATTGATCGCTCGGGTGGTTACCATCACATATTACACATCTCCCCATTTCGTTCTGTTGAGCAAATGTAGCATTGCTTGGTTCTGGCATCCAGTGATAATTATTGGTCTGGACAACAGGCCTCAGAAAACCAGACTGTTACCGGCGTAAACACACGCGTATAACGCAAGCGCACGTATCGTTCAAGTATTATAAGAATATCGATCCCACGAGGTCTTAATTCATACTGTTGTTATTAATTATTGATATTATTTATTTACAGGTATCTAATTATATGGAGAAGGGAATTGATTACTTATGGTTGGCCGAATGTGGATTTGCTAATTAAAATAAAAACAGACTCAAAAGAAAATACTAAGGAAAATAAGAGAAAAGACTCAAGGATCTAGGGTCGTGACTCCACACAATATTATTATAAAGATGAATTGATTCTCTTATCTATGTGTAATAAATTAGTTTGCTAACCTGGAACACGAAAATATGCAAAAGCCTCTGTCGATGGTCAGACGCAAATACCCAGTATAACCCAATTGAACCATATTCCTATGTCAACCAAATTACCTGGATTCATTAAGACCAAGTTCCAATTATGGCTACCCACGCCCTACAGGTATATTCCTATCCTGTAGGGAAATCTATTAAAGGGTTATCTATCCTCAAGGAAGATCGTGAGTTATTGAATCTAAGGCTGAAACCTAAAATCCTTATGTCTAGTTCATTTTAAGTTTACCAAATCAATCTTATTAATGATCAGTTAACAAGAAGCATTAAGTTTAAGACTCAATAAACAAACTAAAGAACTACCCATAAAAAGAAAATCAATTATTAAGTGTGGCTATTGTGTTTCATCACTTCCCTAGAATAAAAATAAAATACTGGGGTTGGGGATCCACTTTTACTATTTATAATTTAGACATCTCACTTATTATAATATAAAAATTAATCGTGATATTACCGACCAGCCATAAAGGCGGTATCCTCATTAAATTAGATTTTAATTAAGTCTGACCATCCATAAATGCGGTATTATTATTTGTCCATAAACCAGCCATATATGCGGTAATTATCTGTCACCTAAAGACCGGCCATATAGGCGGTGCCACTTTATGTCAAATAAATAAAACCAGCCATTAAGGCGGTAATCTTTTTAATTTGAATTATAATTTCTATATTATAATTAAGGGAGATTAATCTAAATTAAAATAATAAAAGCTTCACCATTCCCCAGTGGAAAATTAACTACAAAACATGAAAGAAAGGAGAAGAAGAACTACTATTATTATTACTACTGAAAATTAAAATACATAAATTAAATATTATTTATATTTACAAAAAACTAGATGCAATCCTCTAAAAACAGGGAAAAGCTCCCAAGGAAAGCACACCAGTGAAGGCTTGAATTTATAGGCATTTTCTGGAACCAGCGTCGCGACGCCAAAGGTCCCAGCGTAGCGACGCTGGCATGCGTTTTCGATCAACACGGGTTGACCACGCGGGTTCTGTCAGCACAATCAGGAGATGACACTTGTCACACGGTAGAGCGGCGCAATCAGACGACGACACGTGGCGCACGGTGAATGGCTGGATTTTTGGTCAAATGAGAAGTTGACACGTGGCACGCGCTTAGGATCGGTCAAATGAGAGGTCGACACGTGGCAACATGTGATTTGTCCAATATTCGGTCCAATGAGAGATTGACACGTGGCACGCGTTTGCTTTGGTCCCATGAGATTTCGACACGTGGCATCCTGCGTATTTTAGCAGATTTTCTGTGATGATGGCACATGGCATGGCGCACGTTAGCAAGGTCGGCGCACGTTAGCAAGATCTGGCGCACGTTAGCAAGTCTAATTTCTCAAATTCTGACACGTGTCCCTCGGCGCACGTTAGCATGGCCGGCGCACTTTAGGCGTTGCGACTCGTAGGGTCTTGGCGTCGCGACGCTGACAAATTACAAAATTGCCCTTTTGTCATTTTTTCTCTATTTTTTGCCCTAAATTGCTTCCAATGCTTTCCCAAGTTTATTTATCTGCAAAATAACATAAAACACTTCAAAATATTCACAAAACCCGAGAAACTATACAAAATATTAGGTTAGATAAGTGGGAAATAGTGATATAAATATCACTCATCAATGATGTGATATTTCCTCTCAATATGCTTACCCCTCTTGTGGCTTCTTGGTTCTTTGAAGTTCGCCACTACACCACTATTATCGCAATAAAGTGTGAGTGGTTTATCTATATCTGGAACAACTTCCAGATCTGCCAAGAACTTACGGAGCCAGACTGCTTCCTTAGCTGCTTCACAAGTTGCTACATATTCAGCCTTCATGGTGGAGTAAGCAATACAAGATTGCTTTATGCTCCTCCATACTATAGCCTCACCACCTAGGGTGAACACTGATCCAGATGTTTATTTCTTAAAATCGACATTCGTCTGAAAATAAGAGTCAGTATATCCTCTCAGAATCATAGCCTGACTTGTATATACAAGCATATAATTTCTCGTTCTCATAAGATAATTGAGAATATGTTTCATCGTTATCCAATGATCTAACCTTGGGCTGGATTGAAACCTACTGACTACTCCCACTGCAAAATAGATGTCTGGTCTCGTGCATAACATAACATACATAAGACTTCCAACTGCTGAAGCATATGGTATATGTCTTATCTCTTCAACTCTTTTAGGTGTCTTAGGAGATTTTTCCTTAGACAAATGAATTTCATGCCTGAAAGGTAAATTACCTTTCTTGGAATTCTGCATACCAAATTGCACAAGAATCTTGTCGGGGGATGCTTGAGACATTACTAACAGTCGTTTCTTACAATCCCAAATTATCTGGATCCCAAGTACATAACTTGCCTCTCCCAAATCTTTCATTTGGAATTGGTTAGCTAGCCAGATTTTCACGTTCGATAATATCTTTACATCATTCCCAATGAGTAAAATATCATCAACGTATAACACAAGGAAAACCATATTACCATCAATGATGCGCTTGTAGACACAAGGCTCATCGATGTTCTGCTCAAAGTTATAAGACTTGATCGTAGTATCAAACCTTATATTCTAAGATCTAGATGCTTGCTTAAGTCCATAAATAGACCTTTGCAACTTGTAAACTTTTTGCTCTTGACCTTGGGTAATGAACCCCTCTAGTTGTACCATATAGATACTCTCATTTAGATTGTCATTCAAGAATGCAATCTTGACGTCCATTTGCCAAATATCATAGTCATAATATACATCAATATAAAAAAGAATCCTGATGGATTTTAGCATGGCTACTGGCGAGAAAGTTTCTTCATAATCAACTCCCTCATTTTGGGTATAACCCTTTGCCACTAGCCTAGCCTTGAAAGTTTGTACTTTCCCATCTATTCATTCTTTTCTCTTATGAATCCACTTGCAACCTATGGGTTTTACTCCATCAGCTTGGTCTACAAGTTCCCAGACTGAGTTAGAGTACATAGACTCCATCTCGAGGTTCATGGCTTTGAGTCATTTCTCTTTATCAGTATCTTTCATTGCACTACGATAGGTCAATGGATCATATATACCATCACATGATGCAACAACTTGCACCTCTCAATTTCTTAGATAGCGTTCAGATTGTCTTACAACCCTCCCACTACGTCTAGGTGGTATGGTATCATGATAAACTTGCATCTGACTATCAGATGTAGAAGATGTTATGTCTTTGTCAACATTTGACAATGATGTACTGGTCGTACCAGCAAGTGACTCCTTAAGTAACACTTTACTTCGAGTTTGAACTCTCTCATATAATCCTCCTCAAGAAATGTAGCATTTTTCGACACAAATACTTTATTATCTTCTGGACTATAAAAAAATCCACCCATAGTTTCCTTAGGATAGCCTACAAATAGGCACATCTTTGAACGTGGCTCCAACTTTGTAGTCTTGTCCTTCAACACATGTGCTGGACACCCCCATATGCGGAAATGCCGTAAACTAGCTTTACGACCATTCCATAACTCTAAGGGAGTCTTAGTAACAGACTTAGAAGGAACTATATTCAGGATATACATAGCTGTTTGCAATGCATACCCCCAAAAAGAACTAGGTAGAGTGTTATAACTAAACATTGATATCATCATGTCTAGTAAGGTCCGATTTCTTCATTCTGCAACACCATTTTGTTGTGGTGTTCCAGGTGCTGTGAGTTGTGAAATAATTTCATGCTCAACTAAGAATTCCTCGAAATCTCTATGAAGGTACTCTCCTCCACGATCTAATCGTAGAATTTTGATGCTTTTACCTAATTAGTTCCCACATCAGTACAATATTCTTTGAACTTTTCAAATGTATCTGACTTGTGCTGTATTAGGTAAACATACCCATATCTGGAATAATCGTCAATGAAAGTGACGAAATATTCATAACCACCTCGGGCTTTTACATTTATCGATCCGCAAACATCCAAATGTATTAGCTCAAGTGTTACTTTGGCTCTTATTCATTTTCTAGAAAAAGGTCTTTTAGTCATTTTGCCTTCTAGACAAGATTCGCAGACAGGTAAACCACCGAGTCTTAACTAATCTAAAACTCTGTTCTTAATTAGTCTATCTATCCGGTCAAGGCTAATGTGACCAAGTCTAAGGTGCCATAAATATGTATCATCATGAGAAATCTTTTGCTGTTTAGTTTTAGATTTTTCAATCTTAAACATTTCAATATTAAGCAATGATTTATGCATTAACGGCATTAAAACATATATATTATTTTTGGAGTTTCCCGTGCATATATTTAATCCACTAATAATAACTAACTTATTCTTAAATGAAATAGATAAACCACATTCCATAAGTTTTATTACAGAAATCAAATTCCTGCTAAAACCAGGAATATATAGCATACCATTCAAACATAAATAACTCTTATTAAAATTCAAATTTGAAAATCCCACTGCTTTTGCTGAAACAACATCCTCTGTCCCAACTCTAATGGTAAAGCTACCTTCAGGAAGGTCCCTCAATGAGTCAAGTAGCTGCAAAGAACAATAAACATGGTTAGTGGCACCAGAATCAACAATCCATATGGATTTATAATCCTCCACCAAAAGAGACTCAATGACAAGTAAATCGTATTTACTTGTATTCTTCTTATCTTTAAGCTCAACAAGGTATTTCAGACAATTCCTTTTCCAATGCCCTTGTAGATCACAATGGAAACATTTTCCTTTGGCACTGATTCATTTAGAGCTTTTGTTGTTTTTCTTCTTCATTGGTTTTGCCTTAGCCTTCCAATTGTTTTTCTTTTTCTTTTTCTTCTTTGCAGATTTAGAAGATTCGGCAACATTTGCCTCATCATTGGACCTACGAGGACCCATCATAACAGACTCGTAATTGGTGAGCTCATTTAGCAGTTCATGTTGGAGTTCTATGGTCCCGAGGATCGAATAATAAGCATAAAACAAACATGCGAATAGATCACGGAGTTCCGGAATACTCACAATGATAGGTTGAGTCGATGCGGTGATGAACAAAACTTATTTTCTGCCTTCCTCCAAGTCACGGCAGTGGTAGAATTTCAGTCCTCCATTTTCGGCTTTGGTGATCTCCATTGTTGCTCCAAGCTCCAAGCTTTGGTTGATGGTGATTCCAAGCTCATGAAGTGAGTTCCCTATTGTGGGAACACAGAAACTGGGCGACGCATGTTGTCCCGGGCTCGCGGCCCGGTTGGGAGTACGGAGTAGCCACGGGGGACTAAACCGGAGAATAATGGAGTCGCCACCCGGTTTGAACTGGGAAAATGAGATTTAAGGCCGCACTCACCCCTCGTAAGGGAAGACCTCAAACCGCTGGGTTCGGAATGGTCCCTTACTTATGTCACTTGTAATGAAATGATTTGTGTAATAATTTAATCAAGCTTAAGTAACACTTATTTCCAAGAGTATCGTGTTTCTAAATCCATATGCACAAAAATAAAACTTACACCTGAATTTACATATATTTCACATCTAAGATTGCATGCTTGAAAATACATCAAAGTAGCAACGAACATACGACTTCATTGGCATATTGTATTAAAAAAAAACACAAGCACACACATGTGAGCACTTTTCCAAGTGGTACGTGGAATTTTATCCCAAGTACAGACCGTACTACCGTCCATTCGGAATCGGCTACGGAATTTATGTCTGGGTTTCCATCCGATATACCACGAGAAATAATACTCAAATGCTATCATGACATGGATATATGAATTGTAATACGTTAAACACATTGTACTCATACATGTGAGGAATACAGATGAATGATACCTTCACAATCTTGCGTAACACAGAGAAGCAATCAGATTCATCATACGAAGGGATAACTACTAGGAACAATTATGTATGAAATCTGATGAAAAGGACTCAGTTCAGTGGGTGCGCGTTCGTGTAGCGTTCGAGAACGCGTTCGAACGGTAAACAGAAGGTTCATGTTCGTATAACGTTCGAGAACGCGTTCGAACGGAGCCAGACCTGATGCATGAAACACTAAAAAAATGCGGGCGCGTTCGCGTGGCGTTTGAGAACGCGTTCGAACGATAAACAGAAGGTTCACGTTCGTGTAGCGTTTGAGAGCGCATTCGAACGGAACCAGACCTAATGCATGATGAAACTAAGAAAATGCGTGCGCGTTCGCGTAGCGTTTGAGAACGCGTTCGAACGGTAAACAGAATGTTCACATTCATGTGGCGTTCGAGAATGCGTTCGAACGGAACCAGACCTGATGTATGCAACACATTCACAGACAAACAAATCCACAATGTGGGACCTCACGTATCCGATTGAACTCATCTCACATCCAATCGAGTATACACCAATCGGCGCGGCAAAGCATCGTGGTAAAAGATTTTAACCCCTCCAAATAGGGGACCTTTCATCACACTTACTAAGCCCATGCGCTCAATTGAATCATGCATACAAAGAATTAAAAATAATAATATCAAACTTAGTATGCTTGATTGAACGTATCTTGCATTCAACCGAACACACATCAACCGGTGCGGCAAAGCATCGTGGTAAATGATTTTAACCCCTCCAAATAGGGGACCTTTCATCGCACTTACTAAGCCCATGCGCTCGATTGAATCATGCATACAAAAATAACATGCAGAATTCAAATGATGAAAAATAAATAAATCAAAGCAATATAAGACAAAAGAAAGTGTCATTTACTCAAGCGGTACGTGGAGTTGTATCCCGAGTACAGATCATACTACCGTCCATTCGGAATCGGCCATGAAATTTATGTCCGGGTTTCCATCCGATATACCGCGAGAGTTGACACATCTTTCATTTTATTCCAAAGCCACAACATACCATATCTCATAATCCATGCATATTTATCTACTCAAGGGCCACAACATGCATTTCAACACAACAATCATGCAAGGAACATTCAATAAATAATACAAATAACAGAAAATGAATGTGGAAAATACCCTCAGGTCTAACCTTTTATGTCGACTTTCGAACTCGCGTTTCACGACCGCCGGAAGGGCTATCACACCGCTACTTCTCCGGTTCACTGGTTTAGCATCTCGGCTCACTGTTTTGCTGTTTGGCCTCCGTTTTGCTGTTGTTTGGCCTCCACTTTGCTACTGTTTCCTCTGTATTTCTGCTTGCTGTTCCGGTCACTGCTTTGGGGTTTTAATGGACTGTTTTGGGTGTTTTTTGAAGGCTTTAAGTGCAGTTTTTTTTAGTTACTGTTTTAAGGATTAAAAGTACAGTTTTTTAGTTACTGGTTTAGGTGATTTAGGGGCTGCTTTGGGGTATTTTTTCTGCTGTTTTAAGGTGATTTCGGGCTACTGTTTTAAGGTCATTTTGCTGCTGTTTTGGGCGTGTATGGCTGCTGTATAGAAGTATGATTTTCGGTGATTAGGGGAAGGAGATGAAGAGGATTTTTGTGTTATTTCTTTGCAGTATGTGTGAACTTGAGAGAATGGAGAGTGGACAGAATTTTGGCTTCTTTTCTTGTGAAAAACGTGAACTAGAGAGAGCAGGAGAGGCTTTGGGTGGTGGTTGCTTATATAGAGAATGGCTAGGGCTTCACCTTGTCTCACAAGGAAAATGATCTTGGTTTCTAATTTAGGCTTCTCAAGAATGGCATACACAAGATTGAGGGGGGACAAAATATTATAAATTAGGAAGTTACAAGATTAGATTGGTGTTGATTAGGAAGTCAAATACTTTAGATTGGTAAATATATTATTTAGTTAGGAATGATTATATTTGATTAGTTTATATTAGGCATATACTTATTTTATGTTTGGTAAATATTTTATTTATTTTGGTAGGTGATTTTTAGATTTTTTTTGTTTTATTTAATTCGGTATATGACTTAATTATTTTATTTAATTACATTATCTAATTAATATTTAACTTAATATTTGATTTAATTTGGGTGTGTTTTAAGTGGGCTTGGGCTAGGCTAGGGTGCATGTGGGCTAAATGGGCTCGGGTATGAGGCTAACAGCAAAACCAGAAATACCGATACCGTTCGAACGCCAATTCGAACGCGACACGAACGCCCGCAATCTGCCTGACGTTCGAACGCGTTTAAGAACGCAGCACGAACGGAAACAATGAACACGTGAAACGACTTTGATAGCATACTCATCTTGAATTTCCCCTTCCGATATCCGTTTCCCGCGCTTCCGTGACTTAAAAGGTAATGCCTCCAACTGAGACTCATCATCGGGTTTCACATGCAAAAATGCAATGCCTACACCTATCACCTTTGTATGGCTCCTATGGTGTGCTAACACTTAGGAATTTTTGCTACAAAAATTCCTTATCTTCTTTTTGCTTTATTCGGTCAAACCAGTGAAGGAAAGAAGAAGAAATGGCTTGTTGGCCGAGAGAGAAGAAGAAGCAATTTTGGCTCCAAACCGTGAACCAATGAGAGAGAGAGATGGAAATGTGTATTGGTTGGTTATTGATTTCAAAAATCAAAACATATACCAAATAATAAAATATATTAAATGTCAATCAAGCTTTCAAAAAGCTTTCCAACCACTTCCATCAACTCACATCACTCAATCAATCAAGTGACAAGTTATCACATCACTCAAAGTGATTAATGATTTGACGCTTGATGTGACTAATGATTTGATGCTTGATGTGACTTGCGTGCCGCACTCGAATTCGAAATGCGAATACGCTCGCAAACACTCCCGGGCTCGGGTTCGCTAATTCCAAATTAATGAATTTTCCGTTGCGACGTAATTAAATGATTATGCCTAGCGAAATCACTATTTACGTCGCTAACGAATTAATTCTAAATTAACTCGTTCGCCCGAATTAAAATCTAATTTTAATTCCGCGTCGAAATGCAATTTCGTATAATATATCGAATATATTATTTTATCAATTAATTCCAAATTAATCGTTCTCTCTCTTTAATTGATATTTTATCCCAGATAAAATATCTCCGTAATTAATCCCAGATTAATTTTCTCTCTTATCCAATTAATCCCAGATTAATTAAAGTGCGAGTCATGCGTCATCGGTGAATCTTCGGGAAACGACCCATGAGATCCCCGGATATGTTGGCAGTAAATCCGGTCGTCGGACTATCCGAACACGTAAGTACCTAGTACTACGTTTGTACCGATTTACAAGACAAGGTTGGCTTCTAGCAAAGCGCCATGCCTACCCAATTCTCCAGAAACATACTTACATGAATAAACGATCTATATCAGGCGTAGTATACGTAGTATTGTGTATTTCGATCCAATATCAGATGATCACATGCAAGGCCTGGGGCTGGTACAGTGTCTGCCCCGTACGAAGCAGATATCGGATTACTAGCAACTAGTCTCTTTATTATCGGATAATCATGACCAAGTCATATTATCCCGATGGTTGCAACCCTTTAGAGAACCAGTTCTGCATCCATGCGCGATCGTCATCTCCATATGACTGGAGTGATACTTCCGTCTTGACATCACACCCAACACACTACGATTCTCAATATACCCAACAGATGCGTACACAGAACATGTTAAAGCCCTGGACGACCAAAACTAAAGTATATTGATTGTCGTAAGTATTAGCGGTGCAAGTCTCAGGTTAAGACCAAATACACCTACTCGGATTTCGGACTTCCATAGACACATAGTCATACTACCAATGGAATTCCAAGGGGGTCTATCCATCGGTAAAACACAAATATATGAGAACTATGTCGTTATGCCCTCACAACGCGCACATGTGTAATACTAGTCTTTTACGCATTATCGATGTCCAATCTCGATAATACTTGACTAGGGATATTTAATGATTAAACCTTCATGGATTGATACTGTCTCATATCATCTCAATCCATGTACTAATCATAAGGACCTTCTATCATTTATACATCTTGGTGACCTAATCACAAATGATAAGAGAGCAATTTCCTTTGTCACATAGTTAATTTGTACAACAACACCATGATCTGTACAAATAGTGACGCTATAGGTCATAATTGTCCAACAATCTCCCACTTGCCTATAGCCAGTCACTCGAGTGTCTGACACCCGAACTATGTACTGTTGGCTCAAATTGCTGAGAAAAGGCTTTCGTCTGCGGATTTGCATGATTATCATCTGATGCGATTTATTCGATCATCACATTGCCACGATGTATGATCCGAACGAATCAGATGAATATCGAAGTATGTATCTGGATCATTGATGAGACCATTAATTCTTTAGCCTGTGCTGAAGTCTAGCTCAGCTGCTAAAGAACTATATCTAATCTAATTAGATTTATTATCGACCCATATGGCTTCTATTGCCGCCTCAGCTGCAGCAATAACCCGCATTTTTTGTTTATTCGGTAACAATATCTTGCTTGGAAGATTTTCAGCTCACTGTTCCGTTATTCAAACTGTATAGTACCGTTTGTGACTTTTAGTCATTTTATCGGTCTGGAAACTTGCAATAGTGATCCCAGTCACTTCAAGTTCTCATTCTCCATAGTTTAAGACAGCATCCTTAGATCTCTAAGATACTGACGGATGTTCTTACATCAATCCAGTGACTATCACTGGATTGGCCTGATTGTGACTTCATATGCTCAAAGCGTATGAGACACCAGGTCACGTACATTTTTCATGTACGAGTTCTCGGAGAGTTTCAACAACTTTTAGATCTATCCCAATAGATCTTTATTCCTAGAATAAAGTTGTTTCTCCCAAGAATTCTATGGAGAATTTTCTCGAAAGCCAAGCTTTCGCAGATTGTATTATGGGAATATCATTTCCAAGAAATGACATATCATCATTATTTATATAGGACTGCCACTGTCAGTGCGCTCCCACTAACCCTCTTATATACACAAGAATCATTTCGTTTTGAATTAAATCATAAACCATTATGATTACATCAAAACGATAATTCCAAGAACTTAATGCTTGCTGCAATCCAAACATGGATCGAATAACCTGCAAACCTTGTTTGCTAGTTTAGGTACGACAAAATCGACAGGATGTTGTAAACATCCTCCAAAAGGTTTCCGTTTAAGGAAAGCAATTTTCCCGTTAAGCTGACATATTTCATAAATGAAACATGCATCATCAGCAAACATTCTCCAAATGGATTCACCGTGGAAACATGTAAAAGATTTTGTTGTAGTCAACACAATGTTGATAACGATACCTTTCCGTTAAAAGCCTAGCTTAGAACGTTGGTATGTTGCCTTCCATGTATGTCTTCCTTGAAGACTTATATAGTACAAATAGGCACAATGCCTTACGGTACATCAACTAGTATCCAAACTTGGTTGATATATATGGAATCCATTTCGGATATCATGGCACTTTGCCATAAAAGGGAGTCGATACCTTGTATCACTTCCTCATACGTAGTCAGTTGGTGTTCCTCAATAAGATTGACATCTTTATGAGGTGAGATCAGAAATCCATACCCCAGGTTGTTTTCTGACTCTCACCGACTTACGCGGTTCTTGTGTATTTGAAGATTAATAGTATAGTTTCATCTTTGATGAACTATTTGTGTTCCATTAGGATTCGGTGCATTGAATAGTATTACTCCGATTTTCTTCGAGTTTTACTATCCTCCCACTTACCACTGCATATCGGTATTCCTCTTAGGAAAACCGCATGGTGAGCAACAATTAAATTATTCTCTTGTGAGTTGTATAAGTACTATACTTCGGTATCCCTGGGATAACCTACAATTGGCACTTATCTAATTTGGTTTTTAGTTTGGTATCATCCAAACATATGCCTAGCATTCCCAAATTTTCAGGTTTGAGAAACCCGGTTTCTTTCCTTTTCATATCTTATATAAAGTCTGTCTAACAGATTTTATGGAACCTTATTCAAAATAAGTTATGCACTGTTAATGCGTATCCGTTGAAGGAAATGATAGCTCAGAGCGACTCATGAATAACCTTATCATGTCCAACATAATTCGGTTTCTCAGTTCGGACACACCGTCAGATTGACGTGTTCCGGAAGGAGTCCTCATTGAAAGAATACTATACTCTTTCAAGTATTTTAGAAACTTATTGCTTAAGTATTTTCCATTACGGTCTTACCGTGACAGTTTAATACTTTAACCGATCTGTTTGTCTATTTTGTGTCGAAAACTTTAAAAGTTTCCGATTTGTGTTCTTCAAAAGAAACACATAACCATAACGCGATGCCACATCCGTAAAGGTCACGAATATTCATATTCACCTCTAGCCTAGCTAGACATGGGCCCACTTGCTTCACTATGAACTAGGAATTACAGATCGGTGGCATTTGTACTTTTACCAAGTAAATGTGTTATAGGCACTTTGCCATAATAAACTAGATTCGTAGACTTTATTTGACCAGAATCAAATCAGTCCTAGTACCCACTCTTCAAAAGTGTGGATATACGAGTCTTGTTTAATTGTGTCACAGACAACAATGCCACAATTAGTTTCTTCTGATCAAATCAGTTTCAGCTATTTGTTTGTCATATTGTATGTTTGAGATTTATTTATATTCAAAATATAAATGCTGTTATTCACATATAATGTGTTTATCTCAATATCATATTTATAAAATAAAACACTTTAGTGTTCTAGAATATAAAGGTTCACCCGAAGCGGGTTAAACACTGATATAGAGATAATGTCTCTAGTCAAACTAGTTACATTATAACAGTTTCCTAATTTAAGTACACACCCGAAGGTAGTTCCTAATTAGGTATCTACGGTTAAAACAACGACTTTCGTCCCGTTTTCAATTCGCAGATTAAATCTCAATCTGAAGTCAGTGTCATGCTCATAGCAGATTCTGAACATCAGTATATATTTATGTACCACACTAAGTATCTAAAATCCAATTTTAATACTAATAGTGAACATAATATGACAAACATATTTGAAGTCGGAGCCTTGCACCATCTTCAATTCCTTCATGTCTGCTTTGTCCAAACGGCAGTCACGCTTCCGCGATCCCGTTTGCCACAATTTAGGCAGACATTTTGGGATATGTCATTTATCTTCCCAGAAGATTATAATGATTTTTCCTTTACCCTTTCAGCACTTCAGAAGCCTTTGGCCTAGCCTAAGCCTTCTAGAATATCGAAGTAAGGTGCGACTTGCGCTACTTGCCTTATTGCAAACTTTGGCTTTGTCTCATTGAGAATAGCCATTAACTCTCCAAGAGTTTCGTATTGCAATTTAGTACTTCTAAGATCTAAGAATAGATCTATGAAGATCCTTCAATTTCATTATCATACTTTAAGGATCTAATCCTTAGTTCACATTCAGAAATTAAGGAGTCTATTGCGACAAGCTTAATGGATTAAGCACTTAAGTTATCATTACATGAATCTTCCAAAGATCATGCTCTACTATTTGCTTAACTCATTGCTTAGGCCTAATATGTTATTTTATCAAATAAAGTAACTTATTAGTTTCCAGGACCATCTGAAACTTTATTCCCAATTTGAAAAATTAAAACCATTTAAATACATTTTCCCTTGGATTATGTCTTAAATGTCAATCTTTCAATTATATATTCATTCTAATAGTCCAACTATTTAATCTACGATTTCAGGTACTATTTAATATAATGATTATTATAGTCCAACTATATTAATCAACTATAATTTAATTTTTTGAATACAGTCCAACTGTTTATTAAAACAACGTTTAAATATTAGTCCAACAAACTTAATTTATTTGACGAATGATGTTTGTTTGAGTGCGTATGGAAGTAATAACGAATATTGCAAATTCAATTCTTCTTGCCTCCCACTATTTTTCGGCGAGCCTCTAACCCTCTGTCGAGTACTCGAGAAAACGTGTTTCCTAGTGGCTAGGATCCCGTTAAATGTCACACAATCTTGACTTTGGCCAACAAATTGTATGATAATTAACTAGGTAGATCTCTAAGATCAATTGGATCCCATCCAATTCCTAGATCCAGTAGGGGGACATCCAAGTCCGAAACATATATCTTATATATGCCAATATATCCAATATATTACCTAACCTTTTTCCTCTGAATCAACTAAGCCTTGGCTTTGGCACAACAAACTTAGTGATCCCAGTTAAGCGGAACTCATTGACCATGAAAAACTTCGTAATCAATGTCGATGGACAAGAAGTGGTCTTGACTTTGGCCAACAAACCACAACTTGGACAAGACACCAATATGGAACAAAGCTCTCGTGATTCAAACACATCATCGATGGAAAAATGTCTTGACTTTGGCCAACAAACCAATGCCAGTCTTGGATCTTGAGTAAGAATCACTCAATGGAAGGACAAACGCTTAATATTTTGCGAGGGTTTTTCGAGTGCAAATTGGCAACCAATTTATTATATTTATTAAGGTCCCATCATCATACACCGTTAAACATGCATTCTAAACACATAATAAGCGCGTATAAATAAATAATAATGATATGCGGATGGATACTTAACACATTGATCCTAGATCAAATTTCTCCATTTCATTTCTCCCACTAGCACAAGTATTTACTTCTACCTGTTACACTACACTTCTAAAGAAACCTCATTTACATTGAGGGGAATAAGTGAGAAGAGAAATACACGGAGTTGAGAGGTAATAGGCTGGACACGCAGGTCCAATTAATAAATTCTAAATTTATTACAACAATTTCTAAAATTGCCCCACCCATCTAATATCCATCCGATATACATTATTCATGCATCGCAACCATGTATTCACACAAGCATGTTATCAATCAATCTAATCAAATTAATTAATCTGATAATTAGTGATCATCCAATGTTCAAACAACGATTTGATTTTGCTCGAGTCAAACTCGTTTTATGAATAAGTATTCAAAGTACGAATTCTTGAATTAATTAAACTGCAAAATTAAATCCAATTCAATTGTATTTAATACTAATTCACTATTTAATTCCAAATTAAATATCACACTTTATTAACGAACCTTTACGACTTAATTTCAAATTTAATCGTTACGGGTCTCAAAGCCCGATTAACATCCAATGTTTATATAATTAAATTCCAATGGACTTTTAATTAATTTCTTAAGGCGTGGACTTTTGGTCAACTTGGGTCAAACCCAATAACCAAAGCCCAATCAAGGAGTAACCCCATAAGCCTAGAAATCATTTAGGCCCTTAGGCTCAACTAAATAATTAAGGTCCATAAGTCGCATTTGGGCTTTAAGGGAAGCGGTTTTGGGCCAATTGGATCCAACCAATTTAGCCTAAACCTAACTTCGTACACCAAGCCCAATAAGCCCATTTACAACATTTCAAGCTCAATTTCCAAAATTAGCCAATATAATTAAATTACAAAAATCCAATTTCACAATTTAATTTCATAAAGTGTAAAGCATAATTAATTACCCAAATCAATATTTCCAAAACACCAAATTAGCCTAATTAATCATGCTTTTTAACATCAAATAGTGTCCAACACAATTTAATCAAAAATCAAACCCAATACATGCTATATAGCTCTCGGTTTTTAGGGGATTTTATGTCTAAATCAAATTCAATCCAATTAAATCCAATTCAACATTAAATCAATATTCCCAACATGATTCCAACTCATCCAATGAATCAAAAAATCAAATCCAAGACATTTAAGGTTCTTCACATTCTCGGACAAGCTAAGAAATTGGGGAAAATTTGTTCCAAACAACATTTCATCAAATCGATCCAATCAATCCTCAATAAAACACATTTAAGCATACTCAATCATCCAATTTCATAAAATCATGCTCAAATACATTTTACATAATTTTAAGCCCTAAATCAAATTTCATGCTTTTACTCCGCTCTGATACCATTGTTGGAGTTCTACGGTCACGAGGATCGAATAATAAGCATAAAATAAACATACGAAACATCACGGAGTTGCGGAATACTCACAATGATCGTTGAGTCGATGCGGTGATGAAAAAAACTCATTTTCTGCCTTCCTCCAAGTCACGGCAGTGGCATAATTTCAGTCCTCCTTTTCGGCTTTGGTGATCTCCATTGTTGCTCCAAGCTCCAAGCTTTGGTTGATGGTGATTCCAAGCTAATGAAGTGAGTTCCCTATCACCTTTGTATGGCTCCTATGGTGTGCTAACACTTAGGAATTTTTGCTACAAAAATTCCTTATCTTCTTTTTGCTTTATTCGGTCAAACCATGAAGGAAAGAAGAAGAAATGGCTTGTTGGCCGAGAGAGAAGAAGAAGCAATTTTGGCTCCAAACCGTGAACCAATGAGAGAGAGAGATGGAATGTGTATTGGTTGGTTATTGATTTCAAAAATCAAACATATACCAAATAATAAAATATATTAAATGTCAATCAAGCTTTCAAAAAGCTTTCCAACCACTTCCATCAACTCACATCACTCAATCAATCAAGTGACAAGTTATCACATCACTCAAAGTGATTAATGATTTGACGCTTGATGTGACTAATGATTTGATGCTTGATGTGACTTGCGTGCCGCACTCGAATTCGAAATGCGAATACGCTCGCAAACACTCCCGGGCTCGGGTTCGCTAATTCCAAATTAATGAATTTTCCGTTGCGACGTAATTAAATGATTATGCCTAGCGAAATCACTATTTACGTCGCTAACGAATTAATTCTAAATTAACTCGTTCGCCCGAATTAAAATCTAATTTTAATTCCGCGTCGAAATGCAATTTCGTATAATATATCGAATATATTATTTTATCAATTAATTCCAAATTAATGTTCTCTCTCTTTAATTGATATTTTATCCCAGATAAAATATCTCCGTAATTAATCCCAGATTAATTTTCTCTCTTATCCAATTAATCCCAGATTAATTAAAGTGTGAGTCATACGTCATCGGTGAATCTTCGGGAAACGACCCATGAGATCCCCGGATATGTTGGCAGTAAATCCGATCGTCGGACTATCCGAACACGTAAGTACCTAGTACTATATTTTTACCGATTTACAAGACAATGTTGGCTTCTAGCAAAGCGTTATGCCTACCCAATTCTACAAAAACATGCTTACAGGAATAAGCGATCTATATCAGGCGTAGTATACGTAGTATTGCGTATTTCGATCCAGTATCGGATGATCACATGCAAGGCCTGAGGCTGGTACAGTGTCTGCCCCATACGAAACATATATCGGATTACTAGCAACTAGTCTCTTTATTATCGGATAATCATGACCAAGTCATATTATCCCGATGGTTGCAACCCTTTAGAGAACCAGTTCTGTATCCCTGCGCGATCATCATCTCCATATGACTGGCGTGATACTTCCGTCTTGACATCACACCCAACACACTACGATTCTCAATATACCCAGCAGAGGCGTACACAGAACCTGTTAAAGCCCTGGATGACGAAACCCAAAGTATATAGATTGTCGCAAGTATTAGCGGTGCAAGTCTCAGGTTAAGACCAAATACACCTACCCTGATTTCGGACTTCCATAGACACATAGTCATACTACCAATGGAATTCCGAGGGGGTCTATCCAGAGCGAAGCTGTTTCCCGTACCATCGGTAAAACACAACCTCCTATTACACTTGCATGAGTATCATATACCCAAATATATGAGAACTATGATGTTATGCCCTCACAACGCGCACAAGTGTAATACTAGTCTTTTACGCATTATCGATGTCCAATCTCGATAATACTCTGACTAGGGATATTTAATGATTAAACCTTCGTGGATTGATATTGTCTCATATCATCTCAATCCAAGTACTAATCATAAGGACCTCCTATCATTTATACATCTTGGTGACCTAATCACAAATGATAAGAGAGCAATTTCCTTTGTCACATAGTTAATTTATACAACAACACCATTATCTGTACAAATAGTGACGCTATGGGTCATAATTGTCCAACAGTTCAGTCAACGTAAAAGTCAAATTATTCATAGAACAGTTGCTTTTAAACTGTAAGAAACTCTTCGGAAGGGTTTCCATGATCATTGTCACTTAGCTTTGCACATTGATACGTGCACCATGAGTTTCAGCCATATTAAGATGAGACATCATCCTTAACACATGATCTCGGTATGATATGCCTTCCTTCATTCTAGCGGTCAATACAGAGATTATTACCTCATGTTATTGCCGGTTTGAAGGTTGCCTAAATATGTTCTGTAAGGACTGCATAATCATTGATATTGTCGCCATAGGCTCATGCTGTGCAGAAAGAACCTCAGACATGAATGCTATCAAATAGCTATGGGTTTTCTCATCAGCTTTAATCCAATTATTAAAGGCATTACGTGCAGCTCTGCCAGCATTAGGTGCTGGCTCATGATGACATTCCTCCATTATGATAAATTTAAGGTCTTCACATACCAAAATAACATTCATGTCACTTTTCCATTTAATATAGTTTTCATCGGTTAATTTTTCTTGTTGTTTGAGAATTGAGATAATTACAGATGCCATGGCTAAAAAATAATAAACGCGCATTCAAAATTCATTCGTCGTATATTAAAATTGTCAAATATTTAAGTATAAAATTAAACATGATGTGTGATCAATGTATAATGAATTAGAAACCTAAAAGAATTATTATGTCACGATTATCTATCATTCCACAAATAAATGATGGCGTAGGGTAGGTCAAGTATTCACATGATAGACTGAGACATTCTCAATTGATTAATATATCTGAAATAACTCTTATTCATATATTAATCAACTACCGTTATTTTGATCAAGGAAGCTTTGATTAACAACTTAATCATTCATTTATGAGTGTGACCCATTATTTTGGAACCATTGGACTTAACTAGTGAAGTGCCACCGTAGGGTATTTCAAATTACCAGATACATCTAGAGTCTCTATCCTTTCGGAATCCAAACCTGATATTGACCCAAATAGGACACCATCCGTAGGGGGATGAAAGTAAAGTCGTCTCGAGGCGCCTATTGAATCTCACGTTTCTGGATAACAATGGAGATCACAGGATATATTGTGGTATACCCCTCTCCTACTCACTATTTTGAAGTGTAAGGTTTCTATCTCACTAGTATCTTATGAATCTAAGATTATACTCGGCTAAAGTCATAACCTTATAAAATACTAGTTGATTATTTAGTAATCTAACCAATTTTAACTCTTAAAATTTTATTCACTAATCCCGATTAGTCTTTACTAACCAATTAACTTAATTAAACTAATTTAATCAAGTTGCTATAGTGATCTAATCAATTTAACTATTAAATTATTAGTCCAGTAATAGGTTTTCAAATTTAGAATTCAACGAACAGACCAAATATCATTAAACTATTTAATCGACTAAAGCACATTATTTATTCCAAATGTATGTGGTATTATATCTCAAGTGCAGACCATATTACCGTCCATTCGGGATTGGCTATGGAATTTACATCCGGGTGTCCATTCGATATACCAAGGAAAATAATGTACTCATAAGGTCCATTTGTTTCTATAACTTAAATTCGAAATTTTTAAACCTTTAAACCAATTAATATTATTAATATGTTTGTATACATCTCATATTCTTATTTAACTTTTAAATTACATAAAATCATATTTTATGACTATAATATCATGCATATCTACATGTTATGACATGTGAAAATACAAGAGTAGGCACCATAGGCTATATGACA
The DNA here is from genome assembly GCA_019454045.1 of Zanthoxylum bungeanum. Lineage (NCBI taxonomy): Eukaryota > Viridiplantae > Streptophyta > Magnoliopsida > Sapindales > Rutaceae > Zanthoxylum > Zanthoxylum bungeanum. The sequence goes on along the minus strand of SKCR01024978.1, from coordinate 43,319 downwards.
TGTTAATAAATTATTTAAAACACATATATATGCCCAGACATGGGCGTCGCAACGCTATCTGGTGCGCGTCGCAATGCTATCTAGTGGGCGCCGCGAAGCCCAGAAAACCAGAAACTGAAAAGTACAAGCTCCGCATCGCATCGCGACATGAGGGCACCTGTGTCGCGACGCGTGCGAGGCAGAAGCAAACCAGTAGCTACTGGAATGGCTCGGTGCACGTCGCTACGCGCCTCTATTTCCAGGGGATGAATGTCAAAAATTCATCACATTTCAAATTGCGTTGACCAGACTCTTATTTTTCTATACTAATCTAATTAGTATAATAAATCCAAGACATCACTTGGTCTTCAAATCTTGTTCAATGGAGTGTTGTTGAGTTCTTCGTGGAATTTCTCCGTCAAAAGTCCTTCGCGGCATAAGCTCCTCCAAGTTACAAATAGGGTTACATAACGGACTTAATACAATGGAAATGAACTTACAACATTTGAAAGAATATGACCTTATAGTCTTACATTCTCACTACTAAAAACAAGAGCCGGAAAAAATTAACGATCAATGCAACACATTCATCACAAGGATTAAAAGTAAACATTCATCACATGAACATTAAAACCATTCATTTCATGAATCTTATTGTGCATACTCATCACAATATGCATTTGAATAATCTATATCTCATATAAATTATTAAAACTAAAATGAGAAGGGTTAAGAAAACTTTTCAACCTTAAGCTCTGATACCAATTGTAAGAAACGACTTTCGTTAGCACGACGTAAGTTGCTTGTGTGGGCACCGGCTCAAGTATGGATCTTTAAAATTTTCTTTGCCTTCTCCCTTTGTTGTAGTAGCCGAAATTAATACTTTGATGTCCAACGCTTGGATCAACCACTCGATCTTCCGAACTATGACTCGAAACCAACAAACCGAAGTGTGGACTTCACTCAGAAAGATTAAACTCTAAACAATTTAGAGAATTAAGATGTCACAATAATTTTTGGCTTTTGGAATTTCAAACAGTCTCACAACACTTGTGAATGTTTGAACTTCTTCTTTGTTTTTTCTCTTTTGTACTTGTGTGAATGAATGCAAAAATGTTAACCTTAGAAGTGAGACAAATGGTAGATATTATATTCTCTTACACAAGCCAACTAACCTTGTCATTAAGCATCTAATGCTTTCTTGCAATGGCCAACACAAAAATGTGAAAGCCATACTAAAGCATAAGAAATGATAAGCTAAAGACAAAGACTTTGTTATTAATCATCTAATGCTTTCTTTCAATGGCAAACACATAAATGTGTGCCACCTAATAGACATAATAAGTTGGAGAGCATGGCAAGCCATATGGCTTTGTCTCCAAGGTAAATTAAAGTCATTATCTTAATAATGATTAAATTACCTTCAATTATGTTGTAGTAATTATCTCATAATTATTACTAACTTGATTATATTATAATCAAGATTTGATTATCTCATAATCAAAGAATTCTAGAAAATATTACGTTAAACTAATTTAACATAGTTTTCATTTTTGTGACAAAAAAATATTATTAATCTTATTTGTTAGTTCGATTTTTATTGGCAATGCCCGTGACAAAACAAATTCAATTGAGTTGTAACAAGTCTTGAAGAATTTGGTGCAATTGGACTGGTTTTTTACAGAGCTGGAGCAATTTCGTTAGTGGCACGTTCGCTTCAGCGTTCGAACGAAAGGCGTTAGTGTCACGTTCATTGTTGGGTTTGAACGGGATCATTCCAGAGAGCAAATGTTCGAGGCACATTCTTGTTGGGTTCGAACGGGGACATTCCAGAGAGTATTCGTTCATGGTGCGTTCGAGTGGCGTTCGAACGAGTCTTTCCAGTAGGAGCGCGTACGTGCAGTATTTGAGTAAATGTTCGAACGCGACTGCGATCTGAACGCGTTTTTCAGCCTTTTACCTTTGAAAAACCCTAGGTTTTCACCCTACCTATAAATAGAACATGTAGCCACCTTCCCCAAGTGTTTAAACACAATTCCTTTGAGCACAAAACATTGATAGCTTTCAACCTTCTTGATTTCACCTTGAAGACTCTTTGCTTCTCCTGTCTTCTGTATGTTTGGTGAAACCTTTCTTTGATTTACCATCAACACAACCAAACCCAACTTTCTAAGCCTTCAGAGTTCTTTAGGAGGAATATTGGTAGTCGGAGTTTCGGCATTTAAAGGTGCAGAGACAATCTACTCAGAGACTTCAGAGGTTCTGAAGAAAACCGTGGGATACAAGCTTGGGGAGTTCCTTGAGTTCTTTCCGTCTATAGGTACTTGAGTCAGTGGAGTTGCCACCATAGGTCTTGACCATCGCTGTAAGTTTTTCTCTACATAGTGTATTGGGCTGGTAGCGAGATACCCGGAGTGGTTTTTTACTCGCACGAGTTTTCCACTTCATCACCAAAATATTGTGTTGTTTTTATGTGATGTTTATTTATTTTATGCATTTATATTTTGCATTGAATTAATATTTTGGGGTTATATTGTAATTGGTTGATATTGTAGTTGCCTTTTAGAATTCCATAGTTACAGTAATCAGGACTTGTCTTGATTATTGTGTTTAATTCTGCATAGGGTCAGAACTAGGATAATAACGAATTTTCAATTGGTATCAGAGACTGAACTCGATCTTTGACCCATTAGCTATGGAACGTAGTAAACTCTTAAATTGTCTGCCATTTTTTGATGGCACATAATATTTACATTGGAAGGTTCGCATGTGAGCGTTCCTTAAGTCCTTAGATGAGAAGGTCTGGATGACAGTAGAACACGGGTGGAAACCTCTCATTGTTATAGTTGATGGGGTCTCTTCCCCTAAAGACAAAATGACTTGGACCAATGACGAATTTGGTGCTAGCAATAGGAAAAGCAAGGCAATTAATGCCATACATGGTGCTGTGTGTTCTGCTGAGTTTAGGAGAATCTCAATGTGTGAGATAGCCAATGATGCTTGGGACATCCTACAGACTGTACATGAGGGCACATTGTCTGTTAAAAATAATAGACTTCAAGATCTTGCTACTAGGTTTGAGGTCGCTAGAATGAAGGATGATGAGACATTTGATGAATTTTATGCTGAAATTAACGATATCGTTAACTCAAGCTTTAACCTATATGAGACTATTCATACCAGTAGGACAGTTAGGAAAATCCTTAGATCACTGCCTGATAAATTCCTGTCCAAGATCACCGCCATCGAGGAAAGTAATGACCTCGATCAGCTTAAGCCAGAAGACATTGTAGGAAAACTGCAGGTTTACGAGAAGAAACTTCCTCGGTATCAAAAGCCCAAAAATATAGCGTTGAAGATCGTGGAGGAAGTTTTTCATGGTTCGTCTAGTAATGAGGATACCCTCACAGATCATGATTTGGCCTTGTTTACTAAGAAGTTTAGGAAATTTATTAAGCTGAAGAAGAGTGGCCATAATAGTGACATTGATAGGGAGGATAGGCCTAGAGAGAGTAGGCATAGCAGGTGTGAGTCTAGAGAGGATAGGGGTAGTAGACCCCGTAGTATCCAGCACCATGAATGTGAAGGATATGGGCACGTTAGATATGAGAGTCCCACATACCTTAGGGCTAAAATCAAGAAAGCCATGGCAGCCTCTCTTAGTGATTCAAAAGGTGGCTATACTTCTGATGAGTCTCCTAAATACAAGAGCAATTATATGGCATTTATTTCTTGTGTGTCAGATGAGAGAGAGAATGTTGTTAATGATGTTGATTCAGAAGTATCTCTCAATGAGTCTGTAGATGATGATAGTCTTCAGGTAGCTTATATTGAACTGTTTAATGAGAGTTTAGCTATTAAGAAGACTAATATTGAGGTCAATAAGAGGCTGAAGGAAGTAGAGCTAGAAAAGAATGAAGCTCAAGCCAAATTTGAGTTGAGCCTCTTGATGATTGATGACCTAGAGGAGAGGAATAGATGACTAATTGATAGGGTCCAAATATTAGAAACTGAACTTGAAGATACTATAACCCAGTTGTCTATATTTTCTAGTAGGAATAAAAATGTGGACCGTATGTTAGGTATTATTGAGCCTATTTATGATAAGGCTTCATCATCTAAAGTTGTGTTTGTCCCTCCTAAACGTGACTTAGGCAAGAAGCTTGTTGAGTGTAATCATGTGATTCCTCAGTTTGTTCCTCGTCTTGTGACCCAACCTCGATCTAGAGGTGCTGTGGGTAAACCTCGCTCTCATCCGAGGTTTGTGCCTGTATGCCATCACTGTGGCAAAGCAGGACACATTAGGCCTAAGTGCTTCATGTTGCATAAATAAAAGAAGAGGCCTAAGAGTGTGTCTCATAGATTTGATTCTTCAAATCTAGTTTCTCAAGTTTCTGCACTAACAAAACAGACACAATTTCTTAGTGAGAAACTTGCTTTGTTGACTGGGAATACTCATGTGGAAGAGGTTCCTATAAAGGTTTGGGTGTGGAAGCGAGATGACTTCCCATCTACTTCTGCATGCCTTGATCCTTGCAGGCATGATAAGAGTGCACTTAGGTGTAACTCTGCTTAGAAGTTGCATTTATTTTCCCATTGCATGTGTGTGCGCGTGTGTTTTATAATTTTGCATGTTTAATTCTTTTCTTTCACTGCATATGGGTGTGTGTGTCTTGTTTTGATATATGTCCCTTGGTATATATGATGGAAACCCGAACATAAATTTCATAGTTGATTCCGAATGGACGGTAGTATGATCTGCACTCGGGATACAACTCCACGTACCATTGGATATTGTCAAGCCATATTGTGTCTTTATATTTTTTTTTGTGCGTGTTAAAACGGAAAAATCACAAAAAAAATATAAAATGAAAAAGACCAAAAAATAGTTTTTGTGGCTTGTTCGAGCATGAAAAACATGTGCATGTGATCCTGGTATGTAGGATATATGGTTATGCATGTATAATATGCTTTTATTTTTCTTGATGCTCTATATGCATATGTGTGTGTGATAAAAACTCTTGATATATCTTGTGCTTGCACCTCACATACACGATTTTATTATGTCAAGGCTTGGTCGCATGTATGAGTTTTTGGACTAGCAATCTAACCTCTACCATACTTTGTTCATTAAATAGTGTGACCTTTGACTAGATGACATTGCTATCCCATTATAAAAGCAAAAAGAAATAAAAAATTTACATGATACTCAAGTGCAAAAGAGCCAATGGGCCAAATTCAAAAGATAAGGGCAAAAACCATTCACTCGTAAGAGTATTTATTTATGAGCTCATGATTGTTATGGGGAAAATAACATAGCATGCAACCAATGTTGCTTAATTTCAGGTCCTAGTGACGCTGGGTTTGCACATCTATTTTGTGAACTTGGTTTGTTATGAGATGAATTTCTTTGGTTGTGTCCAGCTCATAAAATAAGGTTTTAAGCCTTGATTCGTTGTGCACTTACTTTTTACGCAAGTGCTTGTTATACTTTGGTGTTTATGTCATATGCATAAGTGTTGTGTTTAGCCAAATTTAAAATGATGCATATTATTTCATTTCATAAACAGCTGATTACTGACTGGGTATCATTGTATTTGATTGAAGTGCTGTTTCAGTCAGTTTTTGATAAAAATTTTACCTCATTGTGTGTTTTTCTATGCTCTTTATTATTGCATACCATTTGTTTTGCATATATATGAATGTTTACTTCCCGTATGATTTTAAGCTAACTATGTGGGCCTATTAGTGAGGGGGAGTATTTTCTGTTTGCATATTCTCTTGTATGTGTTATCTCCTATTGTTTTTCCTGTTGCCTTCACCCTTTTGTCATTTCGTGACAAAAAAATGGAGAGTAATATATAGGGCCTAGGGAGTCGTAGAATATTTATTTGATATCTCCATTTTAAGGGGAGTTTATATTAAGGGGGAGAAGGATATATACTTGTACATGCATCTGCTTTATGTTATACTTGATAATCCCAATGCTTTTCACGGTATATTGTTGTTGGTGGATATTTCAGGTACACAGGTTTGTTGCTGAGGTGGCATTGAATGCAAGACTACTTTGTTAGGTATTAGATCGAGTCATAATATAATAAGTCATTGTTTTGATGGTTGGCAGTTGACTATTTTCTTTTTGGGTCTATTACTGTAGTCTTTGTATTAGGTAGTGTTTTGTCACGGAATGCCAAATAGGGAGATTATTAGTTCCATTTTTATTGGCAATGCCTGCGACAAAATAAGTTCAATTGAGTTGTAACAAGTCTTGAAGAATTTGGTGCAATTGGACTGTTTTTGACAGAGCTGGAGCAATTTCGTTAGTGGCGCGGTCACTTCAGCGTTCGAACGAAAGGCGTTAGTGTCACGTTCGTTGTTGGGTTTGAACGGGATCATTCCAGAGAGCAAACGTTCGAGGCACGTTCTTGTTGGGTTCGAACGGGGACATTCCATAGAGCATCCGTTCGTGGTGTGTTCGAGTGGTGTTCGAACGAGTCTTTCCAGTAGGCGCGCGTTTGTGCAGCGTTTGAGTATACGTTCAAACGGGACTGTGATTTGAACGAGTTTTTCAGCCTTTTGCCTTTGAAAAACCATAGGTTTTCACCTTACCTATAAATAGAATATGTAGCCACCTTCCCCAAATGTTGAAACACAATTCTTTTGAGCAAAAAACATTGATAGCTTTCAACCTTCTTGATTTCACCTTGAAAACTCATTGCTTCTCATGTCTTCTGTATGTTTGGTGAAATATTTCTTTGATTTACCATCAACACAACCAAACCCAACTTTCTAAGCCTTCAGAGTTCTTTAGGAGGAAGATTGGTAGTCGGAGTTTCGGCATTTAAAGGTGTAGAGACAATCTACTCAGAGACTTCAGAGGTTCTGAAGAAAACCGTGGGATACAGGCTTGAGGAGTTCCTTGAGTTCTTGTCGTCTATAGGTACTTGAGTCGGTGGAGTTGCCACCATAGGTCTTGACCATCGCTGTAATTTTTTCTCTACATAGTGGATTGGGCTGGTAGCCGAGATACTCAGAGTGGTTTCTTACTCGCACGAGTTTTCCATTTCCTCACCAAAATATTATGTTGATTTTGTGTGATTTTTATTTATTTTCTGCATTTATATTTTGCATTGAATTAATATTTTGGGGTTATATTGTAATTGGTTGATATTGTAGTTGTCTGTTAGAATTCCATAGTTACAGTAATCAGGACTTGTCTTGATTATTTTGTTTAATTCCGCATAGGGTCAGAACTAGGATAATAACGAATTTTCATCATTAATAATATATAAATATAATGTTAGTATATAATTAGACAATCTAATTATATTAGGTTTGCTAATGTTAATCGAGCTAGCACAGGGACCAAATGGACTTACGGTTCCGAGCTCCAATATTTCCAAAATATTAATTAAACTATTTAATCAAATATTACGAATTATTAACTTCGCGTTATTCCACTAAGAACTCGAAGTTGAACTCATGTTACCGTAGATGGATAAAATAAACCAAACAACTTCGGTGTCCATCGATATAGTCATTACATATGGATATAGTCCTTCACGAATATCTCATAAATAAAGCTGGGTCAAAAGTCCGTTAAACCCCTCTAAATATTTGGTCTCTTAAGCACCATTGATTCTATAATGAATAATTAATTCATAAAAATTATCAATATAAAATTTTCTATTCGTAATAGAAAAGTTGAGCGCTCAAATTGTTCAAATTCTGAATCAACTCTTAAAAGAGATATTCTTCTGCTTCTCGTAAGAAGGAGTGAATTTCATATCTATGTATAACGTTCCCAGCTACACACCAAATTATATCCCCAAAATATGTAGTTATTGGCTAGGAATGCAACACCAACCTCACCATAGTAAATCAAAGGACATAGTCTGTCAAGCAGGAGTTCGTAATACATTCATGATTAAGATCGAATCCATATATGACCCTCTATTAGATAAAATAATTTCTTCTGTTAACGAATATTAAAAGAAATTCGTATTTATCTGAGTCCACTCCTATATTATCTCATCATACAAGGTGTCTCCATTCTCATGTCTCTACATGAACGATCCCGGATCAAGGTCGTCATACAAGTATAGAATGAACCGCAGCTATAGATAAACCACAAACAAAGTACCATTTTTGTTTGCTCTCTATGGACTATTTAGATTACTAACTCCAGACTTAAATCCTCTTGTGCATCAAACATACACAAAGTCTGAAGGTACAAGAGTAATCAAGGTAAACAAGACAATTGGATAATATGCGATATAAATCAAACAACTTTGATAAAATGAATAATTCATTTATTATTATTACAATAATCAATTTCGTTTACAATACATGAAGCTCTAGGACATAAATCCCAACACTTTTATCATATAAGGTTTTCCCAAAATTTATTATTTTTCGTTTACTTACTTTTTAGTTAATTAAATTAGTCAAATCTTTTTCTCAATCATTTGTTTAGTTCTAATTAAATAGGTTTAGTTTTAATATTAATAGGAAAAATAATAAGTCTTTGTGGGTACAATATCCGACTTTTAGTCACTATATTATTTGAACGAAATATGCGCTTGTGTACAGTCGTAAAATCGTGATCAAAATTTTGGCGCCGTTGCCGGAGACTTATTTTATTTTTCTTTATTAATATTAGGACATACACTCTACTTAACTAAAAATCATCTTTTTTCCCTTTTTTAGCTATCTTTGTTTTCGTTTATTTTTTCAGGTAGTTGAACGGGTAGCCACAACGCATCATGGACAACCAATAACTTGAACCACTTGATGTGGCACACCCAATTCTAATTTGGGATAAGACGATACCAATCATAGATGAACTTATATCCTATATCGTATCACATTCTCTCCAGTCCAACGCATGCGACATCAAGACATGTATCCAGATGGTACAACAATCAATGTAATTTGGGGGTGGCCCGAATGATGATCCAAATATCCAACTTTCGGGAAGTTAATAGTACCTTCAATTATAACAGAGTGGCAGAAGAGGCAGTCTGCCTACGTGAGTTCCCGTACTCATTGAAAGATAGAGCTAAGAGATGGCTCCAGTCACTACCATAGGGTCTATCATTGACACACTCACAAAGTGGTTATTTACTCCCAAATATGAGACTGTTAAAGTAATAAAATAACCTGGTGAGTCTGGGGTCGATCCACATGGAGTAGATTTAAATAGGATAAAATAATAATTCAACTAATAAAAAATAATAAAATAAAATACTAGAGTTAGAAGATCCGCTCTTAATATTTCAAATATAAAATAATTTTTACTTTTTATAAAATTTAATTATAATTATTTCCTAATTAATTTATTTAACCCGGTGAGTCTGGGGTCGATCCACATGGAGTAGGTTTTAATACGATAAAATAATAATTCAACTAATAAAAATAGAGTTAGGAGATCCACTCTTAATATTTCAAATACAAAATAATTTTTACTTTTTATAAAATTTAATTATAATTATTTCCCAATTAATTTATTTCTTGATTATCATGTATTAATTATGCCAACACATGTAATCCGTCATATCGATAATTATTATTGCCTATGTATGAAATATGCCAAAACATATAGAACCCTATTATCTATAATTAATCCAGATCTTTAATAGTACAGTCTCTCGTATTTATGGGATTTAAATATTATCTGTGCCAATCGAGAACTGTCTACAACTAGTCAAGAGTCTTTAATAAATTGGAAAGAGTACGAATTTTATTTAGGAAATAATCATAATTTATAAAATATAATATAAATGAAAATCACTTATATGTTCATATCACTAGCTTCACCATTTACCTTAGCAGGATACAAATTTATAGAACAAGATATAAATAAAAACACTCTTAATTTTATTAATAAAAGAAAAAAAAATTACAAAAGAAAAAAAAAACATATAGAATACTTACCCCAAATCCCCGAAAGGAAGAAATAAAATAACGCATTTGCACTAAATGAGAGCTTTTCATTTTCTCCCCTCCCTCAACTGAGGTGTCGAACACCTCATTTTGTATGAGGGTTTCTACACAAATTACAAATGCAATGCTTTTTACAAATGCAATGCATTTGCATTTGCAAATAATGCAAATTATTGCCATCCACCGAAAGGTGTTTTGGTGGATGACAATATATATATATATATATATATATATATATCTATATTATTTTGGAGTGTACTTATATAATAATATATTATATATAAAAAATCTTGGTGAGACCTCCAAAATAATATATAATATTATATATATAAAATCTCGGTGGGATCTCCAAAATATTATATATAATAATAACAACAACAACAACAACAAGGATGATGATGATGATGATATGATACATGTATAGCTAAATACAACATAAGCTTATTTTGTTGTCAAACTAAACACGGTGAATATTTTCCAAGTCAGATTTGAATTTAACTGTCAGAATGGTCTTTCACTGATGCCAGTATAATATTTACGCTCAAAAGAGATTTCCATATGTCTTATTATGTAGTCACATGCAAGTACATTTATAAAGTATAGAAGTGCGCAAACATTATAAGGTAAAATGATGTAAATAAATAAGGTTAATATCTATATGTTATTACAAAAGTTGGTAAGAAAAATGATACTGGAATAGATCCCATAGGCATGGCCTCGGAGAGGCCTGGCCGGACATGACTCAGAGTAGGCCGAATATAGAATTCGATATTTATGTCTGTCCGGACTCACTAGAAGTTTGGCCAGATGTACCGCGTAATCCAGAAATGCAGAAACATTCATAAACAATAACATATATGATAAATGTGCATCACAACAATAACAATGATGAAATGGACATCCCCTAATGGTACGTTGAATTGTATCCAGAGTGCGAACCATATTATCGTCTATTCAGAATCAGCTATGAAACTTATGTTCATGTTTTCATCCTATATACCGTGGAATCACCAGGCTGGATATACAACATGCCTAGCTGGACATCTCTCATGGTTCACACATCAGACAGAACACAACATGCATATTATTTTATTTTAAAGTGAACTAAATACATGCAACAATAAACCAAACACATGCCTATTAAAATAATAGAATAAAACTACTAAACATGCATAACAGAAAGCAATAAACATGATTAACATATAAAATGCATGGACATGCAATAAAATATAGAAAATAGTAAGTCGGCCGGATATATGTATATCTGGTAGGGTGTGTGTGCATGTCTGGCCGGACGTAGTTACAAACAGAATCTCATATTAAAAGGGTGCCATCAGGTTGTACCGTTTCCTGCAGTTTATCTAGTAGAGTAGCCTCTGGTTGTTGAGTTGAGAATTTTTTAGGGCTTTTCATTTGGGTTAGTTTTTCGCTTTAGGACCTCCAAAATTCCGATCTCATTTCTCAGTAGGGAAAACTCCCTTTTTATAATGCATAATGAGGCATGGAAATGGGAGGGAGATAGAATCCCCCTCCAGCCTCCTCTTTTGTTTGATTTTATTGTCATTACTACAGAGTAACATTCGATTTATGTCCGGCTAGATATATAATTTGAATTATTCATCCAGCCGACCATTAAAGGAGCGTTACCCACTTTAATACATGTCTGGTCGGAAGTTAAATTTGAAATGTATATACGGCCGATCATGACAGGATCTAGTGACTTTAGTAACTAATAATCTGCACATTCAATGATAGCTATTCTTTTCCGACCGGATTCAGGGTTTATAGAATATATCCAACTGGATCTTCTGGTTTTAGAGAAGGTAGGCCGAACATATATTATGTCCGACTATCTTTTGGAAGTATTCTTTGGAGTTCTTTTCCTTTATGGAACTCACCCTTGCAATTTTCCAATTTTCCAAAGGTATCTCATGTATGAGACTCATCATCGGGTTATATGCAAAAAATGCAATGTCTACAGCGTGCTTATATGAAGTTATGACTCTAGGTTCTTCTATCATATAAGGTTTTCCCAAAAGTTGTTATTTGATGTTTACTTGCTTTTTAGTTAATTAAATTAGTCAAATCTCTTTCTCAATCATTTGTTTAGTTTTTGTTAAGTAAATTTAGTTTTAGTATTAATGAGAAAAATAATAAGTTTTTGTGGGTATAGTATCCTACTTTTATTCATTATATTACTCGAACGATATGCGCGCTTGCGTTTGGTAGTAAAATTGCAATCAATTTGGCTTTTTATATGATTTGTATCGGCAGATTATTTGAGTTTTGTTTCTATATCAAGCTGCGAAGAGTTGATCGATCCTATTTTATAACATCTCCATGAATGCTTTTTACATAGCACAAAAAATGACATCACTTTTATTTAGAGAGTCATGTGAGAAAATTTGCTCCTATGATAGTCTTATAATATATCCTACATAATATAAATACTTTATTATATAAATAGTGTAATATTAATTGGTTGATCTTTATGGTGTATAACAGAGATTTTCCGACCATGTAGAAAATGCTCTTAAATCATTTCCTAACAAGAACGAATCGTTTTCGTTATGCTAAATCCCCATGTAAAACTAGTACATGATTCATGAAGATATATATTTTGATGAAATTAATTTGAGATCATTCTAATAGATTCCAATAAATATACTTATGATGTTAAAATAATTAAAACACTTTCCCTTGGAGTTAGTAAAATATCTTTAGTAAAAATAAGAAACATGAATTGTTTGCATGATTAAGAGATAATTGGATTACGATTAGATTAATTAAATAATAAAAATTCAAAATCAAAATACTTCCCTTTCATCAAACTCTTAAAATATGTATAAAATCAAAAGAATATCATTTTATAATTAGATTCATCATTTCAAAGGTTTATTACTTTTCAAAAGCACTTCGCTTTAATTAATTAATTAAAAAAAAAACTAAAAAAAGATTGCACACAAATCCTTCAAAATCTATCCTCTTCTTTTCATTTTCCTCCTTTAACCCCCAAAACTTAATCCACCAAAATTTTAGAAGGACAAATCAGTAAATGTATCCACAACAGTAATCTCACGCGCTAATCACCGAAAACACCAAGGGGAGAAATCCGTAAATTACAGTTGGGGCTAATGACGAATCTCCAGAAGGCCATTTCCGTCATTTTCAATATCCACCATCATCACCACGCAACCCAAATACTTAATTCAAAATCTCCCTTTGACCGTCGTACATATATCATTTAACACCAACATTTCTTCTCTCTCGTTCTTCTTTTTCCTTTGCCTTTTCGCCGTTGCAGCATCAGCAGCAGCTCCTTTAAACCCAAAAAAAATTAAAAACTCATACTTTTTAATCACTGCAACAACCAATACTTCTCTGATTCAGATTTTGAACTTCTAAAAACGGCTTTTCAAGTTTATATCATCCAAACACTCCCTTAAAACTTTTCGTCAACTCTCTCTCTCCCGTCATTACTATTATTATAAACTCGACTCGACTCGACTCAACTCAACTCAAAGTGATACTTTCCAAGTGATCGGAAGGCCACGATCTCTTCTCCTTTCCACTTCCATCGTACGGCTAGGGCTACGTAAGTATAATTACATTCTCAATACTTCTTCTTCTTCTTCTTTTTATTTATTTATTTATTTAAAGCCACCTTTTTATCCATATCTCTTTCTTTTAAATAATTTTATATATAATCTAATTATTGCATCTACGTATGCGTAAACGTATTAAGTGGATACGTATTCATCGTCCTTTTCGTTGTTTCTGATTCGGTTCTGGTACGTAATTGTTTTTCCTGCGCTAATTTGTATATTTTAATTCCAAAAAAGAAGTTTCCCTTCTTAACATTTTATCCAATAAATTAGGCGTTTCTTTACATGCAATTAATGAATCTTTTTTGAAATTAAAGCCTGGTTTGAGATTTGGTTTTGTATATTTCATTTCCAGATTGCCCTCCATTCAAATTTTATTTTTTTTGAATATTAATTAGTTTAAGCGGAGCGATTTGTAACTGTTGGTTTCATCAACGTTGTTGTGAAGTGTTTACTGTTTGGTAGTTACATGATGTCAAATCAAAGTTTACTGTTTCTTTGATCTTCACTGCATGCAATAGTAATTTGTTTTTGTGCTTACAAACACGCATCTATGTTGGGTTGTTTTGCTGGAATTGGGGTATTTCTTTTTCTTTTTCTTTGATTGGTTAATATTGCTTTTTATTTTTATTTTAGAGAAAAATATGAATTTATTTTGGACCACAAAAATTAGAATTAGGCCTGCCGTGAGTTTTACAGTTGGTTTTGCTCATTGAAAATTATGTGAATGTGGGTTTCATTTTGTCATTGTAAAGACATATGAAGCATGTGGGGTTCTAATAAATTCATGTAGGTCTCTGAATTTGAAGCTTATTATACTTTGATGATGCTCTAATGTGCAATAAAAGTGAAAATGACATACCAATTAAATTGTTACAGTTAATTATTAGAATATTTCACATGAAATAAGCTGCGATTATCATGTAGCCGTAGAATCTCAATTTGATCTATCCGTTTGTGATTAATATGTGTAAAAGATTATTTGTGTTTGGAAATATTTTGTATCACTTGAAGGTTAGATCTTTACTTTGGCATGTTGGTTGAAGCTGTTTTTAATTAAAAATGAGGTAGTAGTGTCCTCTAAATTTGAAGAATTTCAAGATTGTCTTCCTAATATTTACTTATTAGGAGCTCATAGGAAGTGCTCCGTGACATCATATGGATTGGAATGGAATAACCGTCTCATTATTGGGCAACCGTTAGGGCCCTTTACTTTTGGTATGGTGTCCTTGTAGTGTTTTGTGGTTAATGGGTCGTAATTGAAGTAATCTCGTGGAGAGTGCCCATGCATTTCACACGCTTTGATTGGTTCTATTCAAAGTTTTGTGAATTCATTGTCTCCACATAACATTTGAAGTTACAAAACCTTTATTCTTAACTTTGATTGGCAGCATAAGAACTGCTTTTATTCATTGTGCAGGTTACCTGTTTTGATATTATTTTCTGATTTGCAGCGATCAATTTTACATCTCTTAAACATGCGGCTCGATGAGCCTAATGGTCATAGGAAAGCAAGGAGAAACGATCATGTTCATGAAAATGGTGATGGTGATATACCGAGTGGTAGTGAAGAATTAGACCCATGGACAGCATGGGCATACAAGCCTCATACCATTTCATTCTTGCTTATTGGTGCATGCTTTTTGATGTGAGTTTGATTCCCAATAAATAGTTCGTGTTAATGATTTTGAAATAGATTGGGCCTATGATGCATTTCCTTTTCCAGTTGTTAATGATCGTTGTAATTTATAGATGTTTTATTACATTACATATGCTGATTTGGGTGGAAATGAAATTTTATCTGTTGCTTGGAGTTTAACTGGGCTGTTTGTTGAGTTTTATCTTATTGTAGAAAGCTCATATAAGAACAGTAACAGCGGGAATTTCAATTAAGTTTCTTGGCATAAATACGTTGGACCTTGATAATTATACAAAATTAAAAACGTTTATAGAGATCTCATCTTTTTAATTATTGCATTATACTTCACATCTTTTACTCCCTCTTATTCAATTTGCTTATTAACTTGTATGGATGCGATCACTAGTTGGGCAAGTGGAGCCCTTGATCCTCAAAGCAGCGATTCTGGAGATGTTGTTACATCTGTCAAAAGGTTTGTTCCTCTTTATCATGAAATGATGTCATTTGATATTTTTTTTTATTTTAAGTATATTTTTTACTATGTGAAGTATATTAAATGGCTTATCTTTACTGTTTCTTGTAGGGGTGTATGGGCGATGATTGCTGTTTTTCTTGTTTACTGCTTGCTGCAGGCACCTTCTACGTGAGTTGTTGGATCTGAATATTTTGACTTGATACTTGTGAACAGTTCATCCTCAAATCTGTTGAAATTATTCTTTTGGTTTTCTTTGTTGTTTTGAGACTTGAAAATGATTTTCTAATCAGAGTGTTTGAGATATTTACTAGCATTAGTGGATTGATCATCTGCCTTTCTCCTCAGAAAGGGTGGTAGATCAGATGTGCATTAGTGCTTAGTGGACTCTAGTTAGTGTCCAAATTGGTGGATGGGTGAATTTGGGTGTCCTTTTGAGTAGCATCTGATCTCCAAAAATTTTATGATGGCACTGTTAACTATGATGAATTGTTGGTATTGGTATTGTTCTTGTTATTGCTGAGTGATTTTCTAAGTTGAGTTCAGATCTCAATAGAAACTGTCATTTTTTTTTTTTTTTTTGCAACATGTTGCTGTATCCTGATGTCTGGTGATTCTGGTAGAGTTGCATGGACGTAGTTTATTCAGAATAAAACTTTTAGAGATGGAGGTTGTTGGCTTGTCTACCTAGATTTAGGCTCGGCCACGGTTTCGGTTCGGAACCGGAATCGGTTCCGTACGGTTCGGATTCCCACTCTAGCCGAACAGGTTCCAACTATTAAAATTCAAATAAATTTAAGTATTTATTTTATTTTTTAATTTAATTTAATAAAATTCAAAAAAATAAAAAAAAATTATTATATTTATTGGATAATAATATCCAATTACAAATTTCTTTAAAATTTAATTTCCATTTTTTAAAATTATTTTAAAAAAAAAATTGAACTGGAACCGAAAACCGTCCCATTCGGTTCCGGTTTGTGGAACCGGAACAGAATGTGGAACCGAGAACCGAACCGAAATTATCTGGTTCGGTTTGTGGAACCGGGAAAGGTCTACCTAGATTATGTAATGGCAGTGACTATTTTTGGAAACTATTAGCAATGTGCACTAACTTTTGAAAATCAATATTTGCTTACAGGGTCCTTATTAGGCCTCATCCTGCAATTTGGCGATTGGTTCATGGAATGGCTGTTGTATACCTCGTTGCTCTCACATTTTTGCTTTTCCAGGTTGGGATTTTCTATTTTAATTATTCTTTTGTTGTTGTCTTTTCTTACGCATGTCTGTATTCGCAGGCGCATGCTTGTGTGTAGTTATATGTTTCTGTGCATGCTTGGGTGCAAGCTTGAACTCTAGCGTAATATTCTCTGAGGCCTTGTTTCTCTTACCTTCATTCTTTGATTTATCTATTTATTTGTATGTTTGATTGGTGTACTCAAAATCTCATATTTCACAAGCATTGGCATATAGTCGGTGCCCCTACAGCCAACACTTTTTTGCATATTTTCTGGATGTTCTCACTCTCTTTCTCACCATTCTGCCAAAGATTCAACTGGAGTATTAATAAAGTAATAGAGAACTGAATGAGTTCTGCTCTTCTAATTTTTTTTGACTTTGATATTTTCATTGTTGATTGTCTGGTTTTGAAATTGAATGGATGATTTTGATTGTATCTTTTGTTCTTTTCCAGAAGCGTGATGATGCTCGTCAGTTCATGAAGTTTCTCCATCCTGACCTCGGTGTTGGTAATGCTTTGGAGCATAACAAAACTTCAAAAATGGCACTTTTCCTTTCTTATTCCTTCATTACATTTATAATGTGTTTGACTGCTTGGCGGAACCGTCGATTCTCATATTTCTAGGCTCATTCATTGCATCTATCAGTTTTTTAATCATTTTTTCCTGAATTCATGCAGAACTTCCGGAGAGGTCATATGGCGCCGATTGTCGCATTTATCTGCCTGATAATCCCACAAGCAGGTTTAAGAATGTTTATGTATGAATCCTTCTTTTACAGTTGTCTACCTCAATTTTCTTTTTGATGCTTGTTTTTTTTAGAGTGTTATTTATTGCATTTGCACTAGACTTTTGATTTAATTAAATTTTTCCAGGAAACACTATTTGATGAATTTGTTCTAGCTCATATCTTTGGATGGTGGGGCAAGGCCATACTGATCCGTAATCAGCCACTTCTATGGGTGCTATCAATTGGATTTGAGTTGATGGAGGTTAGTTCGTTGACCTAATACTCATAGAGTTTGTTTTGTTAAGCTTGTGCTAGGTTATATATGACACTAAACTCTTCAATTTGACTTTAATGTTGGCATTTTTCCAGCTTACTTTCCGCCACATGTTACCAAACTTCAATGAGTGCTGGTGGGACAGTATAATTCTTGACATTTTAATTTGCAATTGGTTTGGTAAGATTGCTTTTTGCCAATACTTTTTAAGAATACTATTTGTCAATGTTGGATTGTTGCATGTTAGTTGCTGTGCTGCGCTTAACATTCTTGGCAGGAAGATAAAGGAATTATATGACACATAGGAGTATAATGTGAATTATCTTTTAGATGTTATGACACTTCTGATTCAGAAGCTTTAAATATCTGATAGATAGTCAATACGAGGTTGATTTAGAATGGTAGCTATTTACTGGAAATTATTCCTTGAAATGATGCCGGTGAACTGAATAAAAAGCACACGACTTGTCACTTGTCTCAGAAGGAAGAGAAAAACTTAATGATATTCTTTTCCAACATCTTTTATATGAATCTTAGTTATTATTTTCCATACATAAATTTGATCTAACAAAAATATGTGCCATTCGATTCACATGTAATTTTTCTTTTAGCTATTATCTAACTGTGATTGGTAGAATTTTTGACCTACATTTAGCAGTTAATTAAGTTGAGCAATACTTAAATTCGGGGCAGAAATATATCAGGGAAGGTTAAGTGCACTGTGAACCATGTGCTTTATTGATACTGTAATATGATAATTTCTCTTCTCAAGGGGATAAATATATGAATCTGGCCCATCTGTGAGAAGCACTATGTAAGAGAACAATTATCCCAACTTATTTGTTTTAATTGGTTGGAAAACTCTATGGTACCCTTAAAATAATAAGCGGATTCAGCGGTTTGGAGGGAACTCACCACCCCTTCGTTTTTTTCCATTGGATATGGAAGCTCAAATATTGATGCATGATCGGAATCTGTCCTTATAGAAACATGATGGTGCTCTTGCTTCTAATTTATTCATTCCTTGACTCATATAAGTGAAATTTTTGTTTGTCGTCTTATATATTGTTCTATTGGTGGTGGTTGGCAAAGACAATAACTTAAAAAGGATAAAGAACATTGCTGAATAAAAATTTAACTTTTTCCTGTTCTGTCTCTTGGAATCATGTCAACAAATTACTACTGTCAATAAGTTAGAAGTTTTAGCTATATTTTAAGATACCCATCTAGACAAATTTTCAAATTTGTCTGTTCACCAGGTCCTGAAAAGGCTGAAATTACTTGATAGCTTTCCTCTTTTAGTTGGTTGAAGACTGTTAGGCTGACAGGTTGACTAGGCTTTGCAGACCTGTGTCTCAGATAGCTCTTTGGAATACATTTCAAGTTTAGTTGGAGAGGAACTTCGATTGCCTGGTGTGTGTTTTTATGTCTGTTGGTCCCATTTACCCTCATCCATCTATTTTTGTTTATTACTTGGAAAGCTATCCATATATTTATTAAGGTGATCCGTATATTTGTTTACAAATTTTTTCCAAGGAAGATGTTGGATTGATGTTTCAACCACTTGTCAAATTCCATTTGCTAATTTTGCAGGTATTTGGGCAGGAATGCATACTGTTAGGTACTTTGACGGGAAAACATATGAGTGGGTTGGTATAAGCCGCCAGCCTAATATCATTGGAAAAGTATGTTTTGAACTTCTAAATTTTATGACTCTTTCTTATTAGCCTAAATATATTTAAATGCAAACTTCTGGTTTCCAAGGGAAACATCAGAAATTTTTCTACGAGCATAATGGTGCCATGACATCTTATCCATGGACCTAGCCCAGTTTTCCATTATAGCTGATTAACTTTTATACTTGGTAGCAGAGTATCACTTTGGTATGCATGATTAATACCATGGACTTCCTTTCTCACAAATTGCTATTAGAACAATTTTCCTCTTGCTCCCTGAAGAAGATGTTTATCAGTGCTAGATAAGTGAACTCGATGCTTGTTTTACCAATGATGAAGTAGAATATCTTGTACATTGATATGGAGTAAGAACACGTGAATTTTAATGACGGTTGATATGGCATTAGTGACGGTTGATATGGCACTAAGTGTTAATATTTTCTTTACTCTTTTTAAGAAATCCCTTCCCCTTAAAATGGAAATTATAGCCTCAAGACTTTATTATTCTTGTTGCCGCTTACTTTAGCTTGTGATATTTTAAAGATAACTGATGATACAGTATCTACTTTTCACTCTTGTCAGTTTAAACGAACCTTGGGACAATTTACACCAGCACAATGGGACAAGGATGAGTGGCATCCATTGCTTGGTCCATGGCGGTTCATCCAAGTTCTCAGTCTTTGCATCGTCTTCTTGACTGTTGAGGTCAATACATTCTTCCTAAAGTTTTGTCTTTGGGTTCCTCCTCGAAACCCAGTTATCATTTATAGGTTGATCTTGTGGTGGCTAATTGCAATACCAACAATTCGCGAGTACAATTCTTACCTCCAAGACCGGTAATCTCTCTCTCTCTTTCTTCATGCATCCATTTGAATGTAGATGCAGATACATCTATGCTAGTGTGTCAATACTTGTGATTTTGCATGTGAAACTGCTGCTGATTAAAATATTGTTTACTCATTTTTCAGAAAACCTGTGAAAAAGGTCGGAGCATTTTGTTGGCTTTCCCTTGCTATCTGTATCATCGAACTTCTCATTTGCATCAAGTTTGGACATGGTATATTTATTTCTTTATCTTCCAAGAATATTAAAAAACTTATCTTAATTGGCCAATATGTAATTCTGAGCGACTCCTCTGCTTTGACGCTTCAACCGTATTTATATTTCCGAATTGCTGACAAATGATATTTTGTTTTTGTACCAGGCCTGTATCCCAACTCTATGCCTTTATGGTTGGTTATCTTCTGGTCGTCTGTTGGTTTGGGTCTCGTAGCAATCCTCATCATTTGGTCTTACAAAAGCTTGCAAAGAAAGAGGCGATGATTTTGGCAATTCGGTACATTTATTCTTTGATTCCTTTGGCTCCACATATATAATATGGGTATTCATCAGAGTTTGTAGATACCTATCATCTTTTTTATAAATTGTAAATGCTTATTCCATTAGGTTAGTGGATTCACATTTTCTTGAGCTGAGAAATTTAAATTATATCTTGTTAGGTAGTGGCTAGTGGGAAAATGCATCTTAACATCAAGGTCTTGAGTTGTA
Source organism: Zanthoxylum bungeanum (assembly GCA_019454045.1). Classification (NCBI taxonomy): domain Eukaryota; kingdom Viridiplantae; phylum Streptophyta; class Magnoliopsida; order Sapindales; family Rutaceae; genus Zanthoxylum; species Zanthoxylum bungeanum. The sequence continues at coordinate 22,213 of SKCR01024978.1, read as the reverse complement.
GTATGCCAATTATAACTCGATTGGCACTTTTATTTTTTATTTTTTATTTTCCATTTTTGTCAACTTGTCTGAGGCTCTGAGCTTCAGCTATTTTTAATTTATGAAATTTTAATGTTTTTTTTCCCATCTTTATTTCATGTCAATTGTTCATTTTCCATGGTGTATTGTGGCAAGATGTTGAAAGAATTGTGGCAAATTCGTCGTGCTCTTGTGAGATGGTTCTTGATTATTATCAGTACAAATTTTTGGGATAATTACATCTAGGTCCCTCAGTTTTTGCTACATTCAAATAAGGACAGTGTGTAGTAAGTTTGTCAAGCATGTCCCTACTCTAATCATTATGGGCTGTTATTGGAGTGTTGATAGGAAATGGGAAATACCTCAAGTTTTGAAAATTATTATAATATGTAAAATAATTGAAAGATAAAAAATCAATCACTTATACAAGGAAAAATTAATAGATTAGGTTTTTTGAAAATAAAAAATAAGTATTTTTTTTTTCAAATAAAGATAATTTTTGTAAGAATTTTTTTTTCCAATTTTTTTTTTTACTTAGATATAAGTTTAAAATTTTCATTTTTTCAATTAAAGGGGTAAATTTAGATAAATTAAGAAAAACAAATAAATCAAACAATAAAATATATGAAAATAAATCAAATTAAAACTTTCGAAGTTAAAAAAAAACAGGCCTAATCATGAAAAGGAGAATTAAGTTCATAGTTAATAAGACGTCAAGGATGAATCTTTTTTCTTTGAATTTTTATTTCATTTCTTGTTAAATAATTTCTTAAACAAGCTCTTTCTGAAGTGGCAAAAAAACACATATAAATATAAGCCTTTGAAGAAATACATGGCAGATACTTTGACAAATACTTTTTTACTAATTAAAGATGAAATAACAAGAGAAACATATTTGGACATTGAGCAAGCTAAAGCTGAAGCAATTGTTGTAGGAATCCAGTTGGCTGCCGAGGCAAATCTATACCTTTGATCATAGAGTCAGATGCTCTTGACATTATTAATCTAATGCTAGTAAAGACTTCTAGTTCCATAGAGATTCAATGGGTTCCGGTTAGCAGTTGTTAGTTTGAATCAATTAATAATTCAATTTAAATCTCGAGTTTGTAATTCAATTACGCATACACTAGCTAGTCTTTTTCTTTCGGGACAAAATTGTGGTTTTTGGAAGGGGGATTATTGTGTGTTTATGAATGAATTTCATCATTAAAAAAACAAGAGAAGCATATTTAGCAGCAAAAAAGATGTGATTTCTAATTATAACAATATCCTGATACCAAAATTTAAAAAGAAGTATGGAAATTCTTCTAATTGATATATTTTTCATCACAGAATGACACTCATACTTTTGGGAAATTTTTTATCAACATTTTTTTTTAAGAATGCATTAGATTACATTACTGACATAATTTCCACAAAATAATTTCTATAATACAAACTTAAGACAGACACTGAGCCATTAATTACAGGTAATTGCCAGAAAATTCCCTCAACTTTAGAAGCATTTCTGACAATCACCACAACACAAAATATTCACACACTTATTATTTTCATTGGGCACAATCCACGACTCTTCTTATGTTCTGGCATCTCCTTTCAGCTTCCGAAAAACACCAGGAGCAGCATAACATAGAAAAATTCTGAGGATACAAAGTAAAATCCATTAACACCCTGCAACTTGTTTAATTATTCCAGGGCTTTTGATATCGGATTCCAGGATTTTTCACTGCTTTTCCGGGAAAATCCACCTGCTAAATCCCTTATAAAATTATTTATTTAATATTAAGTTGAAAATGGCATTGAAGACAGTTTCTTTTTCCAGGTAGTTCTTCCTCTAACAATCTCTTCATTTTGATTCTCCCCTTTGGCTTGCAGGAGGTGTGTAAATCTCAATGGCCCTTTTTCGAAGGATCCAATAAGCCCGCCACCGTCGACAATTTCGGCTGCCAATGAAAATCCATTGAGTAGACTGATGCTGCTGGTATCTTGTTTCACTCCATTTTTCAGAATTCCATCTTCATCAGGTTGGCAAAGTGATTGAACAATATCTGAACCTCCACATTCCCTTCTGTATTCTAATATTATACCAGACAGTTGATGAGACTCCAATGTTTGGTCAGGAATTGTCTGTAAAGAAAACAAATTTCATTTAGTCATAAAAAATCTGAGTCAAACTATGAAAATATTATGTGTGATTTACCTCAAGCATCCATCTGACATACTTGACATTGTTGACATGGTGGTTCATGTCCAAATCACTCCTCTTAGGCTGCAATTTTAAATTTTAAATAATCAGTGAGTGAATAGGTGGTAAATAGTAGCTACCAAGTAAAAGTGAGTGTTTACTAAACAGCTTGACCGTTGTACTTTTGAAGTTAAGTTGAAACACAACCTTCCCTAACTTACTTGAAGACATGGCCGGTATTAGGAGTGGGCTACTCATGCCTAAGTTCGGTGACGTTCCCATAATTTATTCTATTTTTCTTTAAAAGAATAATAATAAGATTTTTATCCCACTTATATTACATGAAAAAAAAAAAATTTTAGTTATCCCAATAATAAAATCCTGACTCCGCCTGTGCTTGAAGTTTGGTTTGATGTTTATTTACCTTCAAATCAGAGTTGACATATTTTGCTTTGTCATCCAACTTGGTAATCTTCTCTGTCACGTCTTCTTTGATTGCTTGCTTCTGTATAAACCAAGGCGAAATCTCTGCCCTCACCTCTTCTGGGATTTTTGAGAGTCGTCTTGTTTGTTGATTCATCATCACCCATGTGCTGTTTCATGTTTAAGTGGCTCTTAGTACAATAATCACTGTTAAACTCAGTAAAGATTCATAAAGATGGATTTTTGGAAAACCATTGCTTCATCTGAAAGCTTAAGCTATATAGCTATGGCCAAGACTAGTGTTTAATGTTTACATAAAAGCACTTATTAACGAGAGAAACTTATATGGGATAGATTCAATGCACCAAACCAATAAATACATTATATGTGTTAATTAATAATTTTCCCTCACCATTGTTATTAGTTAATTTCAAATTTAATATATATATATATCAAAATATTAATGGACGATGTACCACGTCATCTATACGTCCTCCCACACAAGTCTTTCTCTTTATTAACATGCTTAAAACATATACCTTGTAGCACGGGCAAAAATGTGGCCGGAGGCTTGGCTTCGGATAAGCCAGTCACGGCGCATTCCATTCTTCCCTGAAGCTCCAACCCATGTGTCAATTTCCACAACTTCTCCCCTGCAAGTTGTTTTGTTAGCTGGTTATAACAGAACCATGAAAAGCATGCTAATGACTACAGAAACATAAATTCAAACTTTGAGCTTGGGTTCAGTTTCACTTATAAAATTAGCATTCAAAGTATAGTTTCTAGCTCAACATCGAAGAATCCAAGGAAAATTATCAAGTTACCATATAATTTTTAGTTCATAGATACTTCTTTTTGCATCCTTAGTTCATAGATACTTGACATAACTAATCATTGTAGTTTAAGAGGTACCACACAATTGGTTCTGTATCCCTTTGTTGCCTAATTTCCAGGGGAAATAATCCTCTAAAAACCTACAGTGCCAATTGTTTTTCATTTATTTAAGTAAATATCATCAAATTGTATATATAGTATACAAGGTCGTAAGGCTCTAGCTAGGAGCCCAACATTAGTAGTATTAAAATGATTCAAAAATCCTCAACACTCATATTATGTTTAGTTAAACAGGATAGCCCAAAAGTTTAAACTAACGACCCAATATTAGTATTGAAGTCAAATTTCAAACAAAGTAAATTGTAATGAAGATGGGAGCAAGAATTACCAGATTGGGTAGTGATCGATTTCAACTTGCATTCTGGAGACAACCCAAATGAGATTGTTCCTCATCATTCCATGTGTGGCTCCAAAGCCATTGCTGAGAAGTCCCGACATCCATACATGATTCAATGCAGTTTCCTACAACTCAAGAAGAAACACTTTCTAAGAACAAAAAATAATCTGCAAAAGCAAATGCATTGGGATTGAACTAGCACTAGACGTTTTAGTTTAGTTTAGTTTTATATATATTACCTGAAAAAGGCTAAGAATGCTCTCAAGTGTAGCTGTTTTATCAGCACCAACTTCATATGATCGAATAACAACAGTCTGTCTATAACCAACACCTCCTTCGATGATCAGTCCTTGTCGATAAGGATCAACAAACTGCTTCTTCGTTGGAATATTTTGTCGAATTTGCACTTCATTCATGTAGCAGCCTTCCTTTTCAGCAGCAACAGAAGCAACATAAGTGGTTGCCACTCCAGTTGTTTGGCTAAGCAAATCAACCTTACTGCTTCTAGTAGAATTCCCACTATAACTTATATTATTATTATTATTGTTCAGCTTCTGCTTATTAGTATCATGATTATTGCTAGCTGAAGAACATCTTATAGGACATGAGATTGTATAAGAAAAAGTAGCAGCCATTAACAACTATTTTTTTTTCTCTTTTTTCTTTCTTCTGTAGTTGTGAAAAGTTTGAAACTTAGAAAAGGAAATGGAAACGGTTTTATAGTGGCTACATTGGACGGATTTGTCAATGAAAAATTTTAAACTTAGATAACTTTCTTGGAGAATTTTGTATAGAATCAAGAGGATCTTTGGTTGTCGCAGAAAGCGGTGTGTTTTTGTTGCAACACATTGTATCCTTAGTATAAATCGACAGGCCAAAATTGTAAAAGGGTTCATTTCTTTCAGCCAATTTTTGGAAGTGAAAGAAACAAAGAGTTTGGTGGTGGGGTTATTTTCATTGGCATTTATGCTCCTAGAACTTGGCTCAAAATTTTCGAATAGGTCAATTTTTTTCAATCTTCTTTAGTTGGAACGAACAAAACTCTTGGAAGACTGTTCATTTGAGGTTTTTTAAAAAAAAAAACATAACTTGTGACTGTGATAGCTTCAAGAACAAGTCAATCCCCTAAAGTGTTTCATTTCTTATCAAGATTCTTTATCTTAACAACTATTACTGTGTTTTGTATGCTTAAGATAGCACAAAATTAGGAAGTGTAGATAAATCTCCGAGACAGAGAAAAACAAACGAGTATCTGTTTAAATATATTTTTAATCCCTTATTTTTCCAAAGTTTGAATCCGATTAACAAATTTTATTAAGATGTTGGAAAACCAACCCGCTCTTCGGGAGCTCCAACAGTTATGAATCTTCACACAAGTGACAAGGTAATGGATTTTGATGAGAGAATTACTATATCAACTTAACAAGTTACATTTCTTACTTTTAGAAGGTGACAAGTATGCAAACTCAAGATGGTCACTTCAATAAAAATTAGAAATGGAGTTTTGGAGTTCGACACTAAAAGAAAAACAAAATGAGACAAGAAGTGCTTCTGATGTTTTCTAAAAGCAAAAAAGGCAACACTTGATTTTACTTAACCTACGGTCGATACTTGCTATGTTGAAAATCATAACCATTGTAATTCACGTTTTCATACTATAAAAAAAGTGGAATCTTCAATATATATTATTTAAGAAATGTTGTTGAATGTTACTTTCTTCATAAATAATTTTGGGATTATTCATCAACTCGATGGATGGATTCTCATTTTAAATCTTGCTAAAGACTTGGATGCTAAAAACTATGACGTTTTCAATGATGAAATCTAATTTAAATTCATATATGTTCTCAAAATATTTGAAATACCAAAATTTGTTTGATATAAATAAATATCACACCGATTTATGGGGTAGTTTCTAACAAGTATCACCTAAAATTGAAGGCTTTTAAAAGGCTATTCACCAACCAAAGGTGTAGTTAAGGTTTCAGCTGCATTAAGCATTTGCAACAAGTATCACCTAAATTTTCAAGCTTTAAAGAAAAATTGTGCAACAAGATACAGAGAATCAACTTCTCACATAGAGAAAGAGCACTCATTATCAATTTCAATACTTTTTCTACACATCATTTAATTTCAATACTTTTTCTACACATCATTTAATTTGAATACTTTTTCTACACATCATTTAACGACAACCATAGAAATTGAAATGTCCCATAAATACGCCGAAAATGGCAAGCAAAAAATCTCTTGCAACTGATGGACGGGCAAGTCTAAATATATTTTTAATTTCTTATCTCCCAAAACGAGAATCCGGATGAAATTTTTTTTTTACCCTCGGGGGCTCTTGCAACTAAGTTTGCATGTACTAACATAACGAAAATTAATGCATTATGTGTATGTGACTAGTGTAAGATAATGTAAGCAACAAAAGACACCAGTATATAAAAGTACAGGAGTATCATATCAAATATAGTAAAGGGTATGTACTAGTATATCCAAAGAAATGATTTTACCTCAGGTGCAAAACCTCAGTAACAGACTCTGTCAGTCCTCTGTTCAATTGAATGATAAGTTTCTAATAGACATTAAAGTGTGCCCATATACCAAAAGAAAACAGAAAATCAGATGAAAAGAACAAGGAAAACAACAAGAAGACATGAAATTACTCCAGAGATAATGACAAGAGAGAAGAAAGGGAGATAATTATTAAACAAAATAAAATGAAAATGCTCACTTCCAGATGCGAGAAACTGGTTCTACTCTGGTAAACTAGTAGACGCCTCGTTAAATAACATAAAGGAAATGTTTCCAGAAAATTTACAGAGAACTGCATCACTTTAGAGAAATTCCATTTTGTCATTACTCATTAGATTAGTCTAGAACATTATTCTCTAGCACTGACATTGATGTTATACTCTTTTGTTTTCACATTTTTTTCCTCCTATTGTTTATCTTCTCACTTCTATGAAAAGAGTTGCTGAAGAAGATTAGAATCCAACTGAAGAATTTACATAAGAGAATCTCCACAGCCTGATATAGTTGACAGAGAGTGGCCAGTTAATGAGAACTTGGTTTCAGAGTAATAATCTGAAGATATAAAAACAATCACAGACAATTTCCAACTCTGACAGCCACAAACACAAACCCTCTCGGTGCCCACCTTCCATATTCCAAAGGCAGAATCCAAACTCTAATTGAGAATAAATACATCATCATCGTTTCGCTTGTTCTGATATGAACTTCTTAATTACAACACTGAACACCCTACCACTTAAGGTCTGAGGCAACAACTTCGCAATTACCTTGCTAAAACTCCCACTATTCTTATGAATGTCAAAGTCACTAGTCCCACATCAGAAATGATCAAAAAATTTACAAATTTGCATTCAAGCTCTTCTCATACAGTCATACTACATCTAACACAGAACCAAACATAAACTACGTTAGAACAATAATGTTCGTGTAGAATAGAGGGGGAAAAGAAGAAGAAAAAGTCCTGACATGCTTTATACTCACATTAAATCAACTACACAAGTAGTCAGAAACCTAAATTAGAACAATAATGTTCGCGTAGAATCTTCAATAGACGTTATAAATACAAACTGGAGGAGAAGTGGGAAATATATTGAAACTTTTGCAGTGATTACAAACTACTAACTGTCGCAATCATACAGAAAGATGTTACATCCCCTTCCTTTATCTTCTCTCAAAAGAATTTTAAAAAATTAATCAATACATTATGTATCAGAAATTTATTCAGAACATTTGATACAGCTTCGAATTCCAAATGTATACCTGCTATTGACTATGATTAATCTGAGGAATTGTCTGAAATATTACTTGGTTGCATCCAGCTATGAATAAAAAATGAGTAACTGTCTTAATCTGATAGGTCCCCAAAAATTCACCCTGTAATCCATATATAACAAGTATCAAGCAACACAACAATAAGCAGACCTAGAAATAGAAAAACATCATATGTTGAACTATTGAAGAAAGCAATTCTTACTTGAGGAATTGTCAACAAGAATTTACATGGTGGTCAATGGAGCAACTTTACAATTGGATGAGAGGGATTCCTTGAGAAACAAGTATGGCGACTGCTCATGAATCACTGAGAATCACCAGAATTTTGTCAAAGGTCTTTTTAAGTCTTTGCATTGGCTGATTTTCCAGTGCATAGACTTAACTCTCCAGGTATTGAACTGCATGAACTTTATAGTTCTTATCTAGTGGCTTCAACAGTGCACTGTATGTACAGTGATCTGGTTGAATTTCTCTATCGAGCATTTCTTTATACAATCTCAAAGCCTCTTGCCAGTTTCCTGCATTGCAGTTCTCACTTATTAATATAGTATAGGTATACTTATTAGGAAGTATTCCTTTTTCTTCCATCTCAACAAAAAATCCATAAGCCCGATCTATACTCCTCAGTCTACAAAGACCATTTATGAGTGCATTGTAGGTAATAACATTTGGCAGAATTCCCTTCACTTGCATCTCTTTGAAATACATAAATGCCAGTTCTAGCCTTCCCTTAGCGGCATGAGCATGAATTAGCATAGTGTAAGTCAGCACAGTTGGAGATAAGCCTTTGCTCTGCATCCTGTTGAATAATTCTCTGCCTCTCCTGAGGTGACCCATTTCTAGATAAGCATGAATGATGCTGGTATATGTTACCTGATCTGGAATAAGACCATCCCGGACCATCTTCTGCAACAATCCATTGGCTTCCTCCAAACTGCCCAATTTACAGAGCCCATGCACTAACAAATTATAGGTGATCAGATCTGGAGGAAACCCCTTAGCTAGCATTTCTTCTTGTAAACGGTATGCCTCTGATTTGTCACCAAGTTTCAGTTCCCCCACTATTCGAGTTGTGTATGCAAAGCGGTCTGGCTGCAAGCCTTTACGACACATCTCATCGAAAAGTTCCTTAGCCATTGATAGGTTTCCCGTTTTGCAAGATCCATTTATCAGAATGGTGTAAGTAATTACATCAGGGACAATCCCTTGATTGATCATATTTTCTTTGAGCTTCCGAGCAACCTCTAAGTCCCCAAAACGACAAAGACCTTCAATAAGTGTATTATAGGTTACAACAGTAGGAAGCAGATTACTACACCTTAACTCGTCAAAAAGCAGAAAAGCCTCCCCTATGTTCCCCGATCTACAGTAAAAATATAAAAGCGTGTTGTATGAAATGATATCTGGAATCACATTCTTGCTTAACATTTCAGAAAACCGACGTCTAGCATCACTCACTCTTCCCCACTTGCAAAGGCCATATATTGCTATGTTATAAGTTGCCAGTGTAGGAGCAACTCCTCTAGCTATCATCTCTTCCTCAAGGCTTAATGCCTCATCAAGCAGACCTTTTTCAAAATAACCACGTATCAAAGGGTTATATGAATGTGCTGACACTTTCAAACCTGATTTCAACATATCCGTAATAAGTCCCCGAGCCTGCTCCAATTCCCCATTTCTCGAAAACCCATTAATAAACACATTTAATGTAATATCATTAGGAGAAAACCCTCTACTTTGCATCTCCGATAAGAGTTCTAATGCTTGCTGCATATCACCTTCCTTAAAAAATGAATCCAACATAGTATTATATGTAATACAACTTGGTTTGATCCCAAACTCACCCATCATCCTATAAACTTCCCTAGCTTTAACACCAAAACCACTATCTCTAAGAACCTTAAGAATCCTATTACAATTCTTAACATCAGGCAACAACCCATTTCTCACCATCTTATCAAAAACCAAGCAGCATTGCTCAACCATCGACTTCTTACTATAAATCAACAACAAAAGATCAAGAATCTTGACCAAAACACACGATTTCACACTCCCACCAATCAAGACATCAACAATTCCATGCATATTAACACAAACAACAGTCTCCACAACCCAATAAGCAGACCTCAACAAACCACTCTCAATAAGAATCTCAAGAATCGTACAAAACACAAATTCATCACGTTTAACACCCGGTTGAGTATCGACCCATCTAAAAAACCTCAATGCAATCCTAGGTTTCTCTCTAATCTTATTCAAAACTCTAACAAGCAAGTCAGGATCAGAAACTACAGCCTCGAAGTGATCTGAAACCCACCTCTTATTACAAAAAGCCCAGGGCTTTTCCTCAATAGTTCTAAAAATAAGCTCTTTATAATAGCTCTCAGGGTTCGAGACTGAATCTTTGTTATTGCTATTACTGATTGATGGATAGCTATGGACAGAGAAACAAAAAGGGAATAAAAAACGTACCTTCTTGAGATAAAAACAGTGATATGAATGTGTAGATAAAGCTTTTGAAGCTCTTACACAGAGGGTCATTGATGAAATACATAAGTTTGTTAAACTTTTGAGCAAGTTTTTTTTTTTTTTTTTTGAAGTTTTAGTGATTGGAGAAGATTGATAGGGATATTAAAAGATGTGAAAAGTGACGGGGGATGTGAGTTTTGGGTTTTGAAGAGAGTCTGCGTGTCATTGCGGCCAAGCCCTGTGAGTTGGGGTTTAAGAATAGCCGCCGGCTGCCGCAAAGCAAGGTTTTTTTCCCTCTTCAGAGATGGTGAACCATTTAGATTTTGGCAACGTGTTCACATAATATTGGATTGAGACCCGACCCGATTGCTTCTCTTACCCGAATTTGATATGCTTGGTTGGATCTATCACACTTTTTAGGAAATAAATAAAATAAAGCTATGTAGTTTATTCTTTATTTTATTGTCGTGAAAAGTTTAATAAATAAATAATTAAAAGAAATCCCATGCCACAAAATTGGGGCTTTTATTAAAAAAACCAATTACAATAGAAGATTTCTTATTTAACTTAATATGAATTTAAAATTTTTTATTTAGTCCCATGAATGTAGAATTATCAAAAGAGACAGAGTTTAAAATTTTAAAAAAAAAATTAAACACACCCCGTGCCTATGGAGGCACGGGGTTTGTGTTTGATAAAAATATTTTTTTCACTTTTATTTTAAAACATAAATATCTCCCAAAATATAAAGTATTTTATGAGAAAAATTATATATTATGAATTTTGTAAATCATAAACTTTAAAATAAAACTTATTATCGGTTTTTTCGATTAAAAAAATGTTAAAATGACTTATATTTATAAGAGAATAATAATTTTAAAATTGTCATTTTTAAATACTCTTATCTCTTTCACCAGAACTCCAAATCATAAAAGTAAAAATATACATACATTCAGCATGTATACCTACAACTTTCGTCAACAAACCTCTATCGAATTCAGACTTAAGTAAGGTCAAAATTAGCCTTAAAATTATTGACATTCGTTATAATCATATTTTTACCTCAATCACATTAGTGATGGGAAGTTTTGTTATTTGTATTTCAGTCACATTACTTACCTTTAGCCACATTATTTACTTCAAATCACATTACCGATTCTTAATCACAATTATATTTTACTTAAATCACAAACAACTCAGTCATACTCATATTTTTATCCACAGTCATAATGTGACTATAAGTTGAGTGTGCCTCAACCACAATTGTGATTCAGCCACATTATCAACCCTCAGTCACATTGAGCACAATCACATTTATGATTTCAGACACATTATTGACCCTTAGTCACATTTGTGACATTTATCGCATTACTTATCTTAGTCACATTGCTGACCATCAATCACATTGAGCACAATCATAATTGTGACCTCAGTCACATTAACGACCCCCAGTCACATTAGTTATTTTAGTCACATGACCGACCCACAGTCACATTTAGTACAGTCATAATCGTGACATCAGTCATATTACCTATCCTCAGTCATACTGAGCACAATCAAAGTTGTAACCTCAGTCATATTGTCGAACACAATCGTACTTTTGACCTCAGTTACATTAGTTATTTCAGTTACATTGCTAACCCTCAGACACATTATTGACTTTCAGACACATTGAATACAGTCACATTTGTGGCCTCAGTCATATTATGACTGTAATTTTTTTTACTTACAGTCATAAAATTATTATTAATTAGGTGTGTTTAAGTGTGTTATGACTATAAGTGGTTTCATCCGCACACAAAAAACCATAGAAGAATTATATCTAATGTGTATTTAAAATAAAAATAAGTGTTTATCGTGATTTTCACACGTTAAGCAAATACATGTTTCACTAAAGTAATTTAGTGACTAAAGAGTTGGATGTTGAACCCACATAGACTTATTATCCACTAAAATAATTATTAAGAATGCTCACCTACGATTATCTAAATGAAATTTAATTGTGATTTTAATGAGACTTAAACTAAAACTAAGAATATAAAAATAAAATTTAAAACAATAAGTTACAACTAATGAGAGACAAACATTTAGGGTTGTGGATCCACCCAGTTGTATTCGAGAGATGAATTGATATTCATATACTTGTGTAATAAATTAACTTATTAACCTGGAACATTAAAATATCCACAAGCCTCTTTCGATGGTCATGTGCAAATATTTTGAATAAGCCAATTAACTATATTTCTATATTAACTAACTTAAACCAAATTAATTAAGATCAAGTTACAATTGTGGTTAAGCACGCCCTATATGTATATTTATGTCATGTACAAAAATCCTTTAGATGAGATCGTGCGTAATTAAACTTAAGGCAAAACCTAAAATTCATTTTCAAGCTCAAATAGATTTATCACATTAATCTCATTGGTGATCAAGTAATAAGAAACATTATGCATGAAGTTTAATAAATAAGCCAATAAATCACACAAGATATAAGAAAAATCCATTATATAAAATTAACATAATGGGTATCATCACAACCCTGGTTTAAGGTTTAGTTACATCACATGGCAGAAAATTCTAAAGAAATAATCAAAATTAAACAAGACATCATGAAAGAAAAGATAAAAAGAAGCTCTGTTGAAATCGATAGTCTTTTGTTTTCTAATGGTGAGCTTTTGTTTTGTACTTACTTGATGTGATTTTTTCTCTCCAAAGTCTCTTTGAGCCTATCAAACTTGTTCTTATATATGGGCTAATAAGAGCTAGCCTTTTCAAAAATAGAAGTTTTTTATGTACCAAGAATCAGATACGTGTCGCGACGTACATGGTCTAGAGTCGAGATGATGGCTGCTTCACTTCGGTGTCACAACGCGGAACGAAATTCACGTTATGCCTACAAAATACAATATGATGAGTCGTGATGCACATGGCTACGTCACAACGTGCAGCCTGGTGTCTAAAATATGGTTCGATTTCGCTTCGATTTTATCGATTCGTCACTCGATAAGTTCGCTTTAGTCATAATTTCATCTGGACCTATAAAACATACCCAAAACATTCATAAAGCTCGAAATAACTCACAAATGCAAGATATATTAATCATTCATCATACCCTCAAACTTAATATTTTCCTAATCCTCGAGCAAAAATAAAAATAAATAAAAGAAAATAAAAGAAACTCAAATAAATTAACCTAAGCCACTTTCGTATGGATCACGGTTGTATTTAGCATATGCAACAAGCCTTTGAACCCTTATACTACCCTAGTGGACAAGTTGTAGTCTCTTGATGGCTTATAACGATGACACTCACAAACCTCTTTTGACACATACATGCAGTTGATAAGCGGAAAATATATCAATATTTACCGCCCCTTTTACCTAATATTTTTATTAGTTTCTCGGGTTTGATGAACGTTTTGATGTGTTTTGATGTATTTTGTAGATAAATAAAGTATTGAGATTTAATGGAATCAACCCGGGGCTAAAACGATGAAATTCGGAGTTAAAAAATGGCGAAAACGGAAATTTACTATACGCGTCACGAAGTGCAGTTCTAAATTCTAGTTTTACGCAAGTTTGGTATTTTGACCACAACTTTTTCATCCAATATCCGATTGAGCTGATTCAAGTTCCAGATTAAAGAAGACACAAATATCTACAATTTTGAAGTTTTAAATATATTCGAATTCTGAAGTTTGCAAGATCGAAATTGATGAATAATCCAGTATATTTTGTGTAATTACTATAGTCATTTTCAAAATATAAAATAAAATTAATAAAAAAAAATAAAAAATGTCAAATTTCCACCAAACATGCTTGCATGTTTGGTTGAGGATTTGGTGCCATGTTTGGTGTCATGTTTGATGCCATGTTTGGTGCCATGTTTGGTGGAGAAATTGGTGGAAGCCTTTAGATTTTCCTAAAAATACCAAGCTAAACTTTGTAAATTTTCCATGCTTTCTTTGGAGGAAATTCTCCATGAAACCAAAAGGAAAGTTTCTTGTATATTTATTTAAGTTTTCTTGTATTTTCTTTTTATTTAATTAATAAAATTTTGTGTGTTTTCTTTTACAGCATGAGCAGGTAATCTCATTATGCATGGTGAAAATGTGAGAGTTTTAATATAATTAATTAGATTCATCTCCCTTATTTTAATTAAAATTTGGATTAATTAGTTACCGCCTATATGGCCGGTTTAGGTGACAACCTTATTTACCGCCTATATGGTCAGTTTTTCATTTCAGAGGTAGTTTCCGCCTATATGATCGGTTTATGTAATAACATTGTTACCGCCTATATGGTCGGTTGGATTTAATTGAGACAAACGAAATTTCCGCCTTTATGGTCTGGTTAATTAATCGGTAAACATTGAGAATATGAGAGATTTCTAATTTGTACTTATACATTTTTAATTTCCAGCATTTACTTTATTTAATTTCCAGCATTTACTTTATGTCTTTTATTTTATTTAGTCTTTTATTAGCCTTAGATATATGTCGTAACTAAGTTCGTTATCTGGGGTTGTGATGAATTCTAATATCATCAGGTTATAAGAGGTTATTTTATAGTTTAGGTCATATAAATGTGTACTTATTAAGGCTTAAACTTAATGCTTCTTGTTAACTGGCCACTAATAAGATTGATATGGTAAACTTAAAATAAACTTGACAAAGGAATTTTAGGTTTCAGCCTTAAACTTAATAGCCCACGATCTTCCTTGAGGATAAATAACCCTTTAATATATTTCCTTAAAGGATAGAAATATATATATCGGGTGGGGGTAACCATGATTGGAACTTAATCTTAATGAATTCAGGTAACTTGGTTGACATAAGAATATGATTAATTGGGTTACACTGGGTATTTGTAACTGACAATCGGAAGATGCTTTTATATATTTTCATGTTTCAGGTTAGTAAACCAATATATTGTTAGTGTTCCTAGAACATTATTAGGATCTAATAAGCATGAATAACAATAGATATGATCATTATAAGGTGCGAAATAGACTTACAATGAGTGATAGAGCTTTAAAAAAATTTGAGAGCAAGATCTCCAAGATCCAAGCTTTTGGATGATTCCAAGCTTTTGAGTAGTTTCCCTATCACCTTTGTTCACTTCCAAAGTGCTAGCTTTTGTTGATTTGAAAACAAATCAAAGAGAGAAGAGGGAGATCATTTTCGGCCAAGCCTTTTGCATTTAGGGTTTCTTGTGTTTTTGATTTTGTTAAGTGTTACCAAAGTTGTAGAGAAGCCTTTTGTCATTTACCCTAAAGTGAAACCATTTCACCTTTTACCCAAAACTAGGTAGAGATTGGTAAATGGTATTCAAAAAGCAAAACAAGGTAGTTGTGTGGTGGGAACACCTACCACACTTAGCTCCAAATATTTGAATTCGAAATTCAAATATCTCTACGAACATTTACCGCGGCTCGGTTCCGTTTAATCCGATTAAACGAACCTACGTCGCTAAATAATTAAATCTAATTCAATTAAATAACGATGCCTCGCAAATATATTACGAACGTCGTTCACGAACTAATTCTAAATTAATTCGTTCGTTCGCATTAAAGTCCGACTTTAATCTCGTAATGAAATCCAATTCATTTTAATATATCCGATATATTAATTTTAGCCCATTTGAATAAATTAAATAGAAAAATCAAATTTAACTATTAAATTTATTTTACCGATTAATTCCAAATTAATCGCGTTCTTTCTCTACTGAATACTTTTAATCCCAGATTAAATAAAGCCCATATTAATCCCAGATTAATTTTCTCTCTCTAAATTAATCCCATATTAATTCTAATTTAAGTCAACTGTCATTGGTGAATCCTTGGGAAGCGACCCAAGAGATCTCTGGATATGTTGGCAGTAAATCCGGTTATCGGACTATCCGATAAAGTGAGTACCTCGTACCACGTGCTAACCGATTTACAAGACATGGTTGGCTTCTAGCAAAGCACCGTGCCTACCCAATTCTCCATAAATATTCTTACTGGAATATATAATCTATATCAGACATAGAATACCTAGTATCTCGTATTGCGATCCAGTATCAGATGTCACGTGCTAGGCTTGGGGCTGGAATAGTGTATGCCCCGTACAAAGCACATATCGGATATCAAACAACTAGTCTCTTTGAATCGGATAATC
The DNA here is from genome assembly GCA_019454045.1 of Zanthoxylum bungeanum. NCBI lineage: Eukaryota > Viridiplantae > Streptophyta > Magnoliopsida > Sapindales > Rutaceae > Zanthoxylum > Zanthoxylum bungeanum. The sequence goes on along the minus strand of SKCR01024978.1, from coordinate 5,914 downwards.
ATGACCTTGTCACATTATCCCGATGGTTGCAATACAATAGAGAACGAGTTATGAATCCCTGCGTGATCATCATCTCCATATGTCTGGAGTGATACTTCCGTCTTGAGATCACATCCAATACACTACGATTCTCGATAAACCCAATAGAGGCGTACACAGAACCTGTTAAAGCCCTGGATGACCAAAACCAAAGTTTACCGATTGTCGCAAGTATTAGCGATGTAAGTCTCATGTTAATACCAAATACATCTACCCTGACGCGGACTCTCATAGACACATATACATACTACCAATGGGATTCCGCGGGGTCTATCCAGAGCGAAACTGTTTTCCGTACCATCGATAAAACACAACCTTCTATCGCACTTGCATAAGTATCCTATACTTAAGCATATGAGAACTATGCCGTTATGCCCTCACAACGCGCACAAGTGCAATACTAGTCTATTCCGCATTATCGATGTCCAGTCTCGATAATACTACGACTAGGGATATTTAATGATTAAACCTTTATGGATTGATACTGTCTCATATCATCTCAATCCGGAACTAATCATATGGACTTTTACCATTTATTTATCAAAGTAAATACATTACGAAATGATAAAAGGCAATTTCAATATTACACAGTCAATTTTGTACAAAAACACAATGTCTTTTACAAACAGTGACGCTATGGGTCATAATTGTCTAACATATATTACACAAACGTAAAAAAAATTACTTCATCTTTTAAAAGATAATGGATGAATTCACAACCCTGTATAGTTTTATAAATTTGAATTTTCCTAAATCTACTTTTGCGGAATTTTATTTACTTGTTTTAAAAATTTAAAATCACCATTCCAATCAAAACAACCAATCCTTTATATACTTGTAAACATTTGACTTCACAAATTAATAGCTTAGGTATTAAGTCCTCGTGGGATCGTTACTTTTTATACTAATTGAACGATACGTGCGCTTGCTTACGCCGGTCAAGTTTTTGGCGCTGTTTCCGGCGATTTATTTATCTTTCACTATTAGTTTCTGGACGGATATTCGGGGTACAATCGGATTGCCATCACCCCAGAAAATCAGAAGAAAACCACCTTTACATGTCTGTTTGGTACTTTTGCTTTCTGCAGAATGCCATTTGGATTATGTAATGCTCCTGCCACATTTCAGCGTTGTATGATGACTATCTTCTCAAACATGCTGGAGCAGAGTATGGAGTTTTTTTATGGATGACTTCTCTGTGTTTGGAGACTCTTTTGACCACTTGCTTATAAAATCTGGAACAGGTGTTACAAAGGTGCAAAGATACAAATATGGTACTCAATTTTGAGAAATGCCACTTTATGGTGCAAGAAGGCATCGTCATTGGACATCGAATCTCACAAAAGAGAATCGAGATAGACAAAGAAAAATTGAAATAATTGAAAAATTACCTCCACCAACATCTGTCAAAGGGATTCAGAGTTTTCTCGGATATGCTGGCTTTACAGGAGATTTATCAAAGATTTTTCAAAGATTGCTAAATTCTGTGCAATCTTCTGGAGAAGGATGTGCCTTTCAACTTCACCAAAGAATGCCATGAAGCTTTTGAGATCCTAAAACAGAAAATATAAGTTGGTTTCTGCTCCCATCATAGTAGCACCAGACTGGACCCTTCCATTTGAGGTGATATGCGATGCTAGTGATTTTACTGTAGGTGCAGTTTTGGGACAACGCAAAGTAAAGATTTTCCACACCATTTACTACTCCAGCATAACTCTGAATGAAGCTCAACTCAACTGCACAACCACTGAAAAAGAGTTGCTTCCAATTGTGTTCGCTTTTGACAAATTCCGCTTCTATTTGCTGGGTCCTAAGGTGGTGGTCTACACAGATCATTCAACAATCAAATACTTGATCGCGAAGAAAGACGCCAAACCCAGATTGATCTATTGGATACTTCTACTGTAAGAAAAACCAAGTGGAAGGTCATTTATCGAGGCTTGAGAATGGAGAAACAATTGGCAAAGAACTGACAATCAAACAAACTTTTCCAGATGAACAACTATTTTCCATGAAACAACATGATGTCCCTTGGTATGCTGACTATGTCAATTACATAGTATCAGGAAAATGGCCGTTGGAGTGGACAACTCAGCAACGAAAAAAGTTCTTCAAATAAATCAAACACTATGTCTGGGATGAGCCGTACATGTTCAAACATTGTGCTGATCAATTACTGAGACATTGTGTTCCACAGGAGGAGGTCAACAGTGTTCTGTAACATTTTCATTCATCACCATACAGTGGACACTTCAGCAGAAACAAAACTACAGCCAAAATCCTTTAATCAGGTTTGTTCTGGCCTATTTTTTAAAGATGCTTATCTTTTCGATCTTCAATATGACAGGTGCCAGAGAACGAGAAATATTTCAAGGATAAATGAAGGACCTCTGTAAAATATTTTGGAACCCTTTGTTCCATCATTCGGAAACTTGTACATACTGATTGCAGTAGATTACGTCTCCAAATGGGTTGAAGCAATTGAACTGCCATCTAATGATTTAAAAGTGGTGATTAAATTCCTTAAAAAGAATATTTTCAGTCGCTTCGGAACACCTCGTGCAATTATTAGTGATGATGGCTCACATTTCTGCAACAGATACTTCGATGCACTCCTATCCAAATACGGAGTTACTCATAAAGTTGCCACTACTTACCGTCCACAGTCAAATAGGCAAGTTGAAGTTTCAAACAAGGAGATTAAAAGAATCTTAGAGACAACCATTGGATCAACAAGGAGAGACTGATCTACAAAACTGGATGATGCATTATGGGCCTACCGAACAGCCTACAAGACACCCATTGGTATGTCCCTATATCAAATGGTGTTTTGGAAAATGTGCCATCTGCCAGTTGAACTTGAACACAAGGCGTACTGGGCACTGAAAAAGTTGAATCTTGATCCACAAGCTGCATGAGAGAAAAGACTTCACCAACTCAACGAATTGGAGGAATTTCGCCTATAGGCTTATGAGAATTCCAGATTGTATAAAGAAAAGACCAAGAGATGGCATGATAAAAAATAGTGCGCAGATAACTGGAACCAGGGCAGTGGATGTTGTTATACGATTCACGGTTAAAGATTTTCCTTGGAAAGCTGAAATAAAAGTGGTCAGGTCCATTTGTGATTACTTAGGTGTTACCATACGTAGTTGTTGAGATATACAACCTCAAGTCCAACAACACATTCAAAGTTAACAGTCAGCGTGTCAAGCACTATTAGGGAGAATCATTTGTACGACAAAAAGAAAGTGTCATACTTTCAGATCCAGCCTAATGTTCGGGCAGTCATGTCTAGTTGACGATGTTAAACTTAGCGCTAGATGAGAGGCAACCCATGCAATTTGTGTATATATTATGATTTGGTGTGTTTTATTTTTGTATGTTTAATTTGAGTAGGTAAAGTCACATTTTAAGATGGAAGAAGTTCTCACAAATCTTCACAAGTAATTTCATTCTTTCCCTCAAAAATCTCTGATGAAAGTCTACAAAACTCGCTTGGAACGGATGAGACTACTGATGATCAAAGGTATACCTACTGATATTGTTGGATTATTGAAGCACGGGTCTGATTGGTAGGTGAGTCCTCTGACTCCTTTATTTTCATATCTACCTGGTTTAAGAAGAAACACTTATGCTAAAAAGAGAAGAGCTAAAAGAATGGATGTATGCTATGAATGTGCTCGTATGTTTTGTGAGACTCGTTGTCATTATTTAGGAATGGTGTCTGATAATAGTAAAGATAAGATTAATTTCATTAAGGATGGCTTGAGTAAGGAGTCTTTTGATGACATATCTAAAACTCTTGAGACGCATCCCAGTGGATATGTATATCACGAAATTCGCTTGTTATATACACAATTCCAAAAAGAAAGACAACAATTAAGTCTCGGGAATTTGACTCAAAATTTGTCAATTTATAAGAAAATTGGATGTGAAGCTTGTCCCTGATGCATAAACGTCAATCAAGCTGTAAATTATTATAATTATTATATATTTTTGTCTTTTCCTAATAATTATGATTTGTTTTGTTATTTTCTTTTATTTTCTCCGACATGATCTAGATCTTTTTGACTATCATGATTTATTTTACTATTTAACTAATAATTGTCATTTGGCAGTACTAGTGCTATTATTTTTACTCACATTTTTCATGTGTTATAAATTCAATTCATCATTGCACTTTTGAAGGCATCCAGATAAAAATGGAAGCCACTTCAAAAAGACGAGTTGAAAACATCTATGTGTTTTGCGGTACTAGTGTTGGTGTTAAACCAGAATACGTAGCGACAGCACATGAATTGGGTCGAGTCATTGCTGCAAGGATTATGCACTTAATATATAGCGGTGGCAATCTTGGACTTATGAGGATCATTTCAAAGGCCGTACAGGAATGAGGCAGTCAAGTTTTGGGAATCATCCCAAAACCCTTAGTGGAGGCGATCTTACTGGACCATCAAACGGATAGGAACTAATCGTGCCAGGTATGTCTGAATAACTGGTAGAAATGATTAACCGTGTTGATGCTTTTATTGCTTTGCCAGGTGGATTGGGCACAATGAAGGAAATTTTTACAGTGCTATCTTGAGCAAACTTGAACATACACCAGAAACCGCTTGGACTGTACAACATTGATGGATTTTATGATTTTCTTTGTGTGTTTCTTGATGATGTCCGGAGAAATGGGTTCGTGTCAAAACCTGTAAAAGAACTCATCTTCATTGCCAGAAATTCCCCAGATTTAATTGACCAAATCTTAGCCTTTGAACCACAAATCGACCCTATCATTTCAAAAATAAATTGGTCCGAGAACGAGGCATCAGATAAATCTAAATCTTAACCTTTAACTTTTCATTTAGATGTAGAATTTCAGCTAACCAGGTACTGTTTTCTAAACTATTCTTCTACTGTTTAAGACATTGGAGACAATGTCTCATTTATGTTTGGGGAGAGGAATAGTTAATAATATCTTGTTATTATTGTGTTATTTTTAGTCTAATTTTTTTCGAAAAATACAAAAAAAATTGAAACTTTTTACAAAAATTAAAAAAATATTTTGTGTTTTTTATATTTTTAACTTGATTAATCATGTGAAATTGGTGAGAGATAGTTGTGTAAGGAGTTTTCACTCTTGAGACATATCTCAAACCTATTTCAGAACAAGTTAATTTTTGTTTATTTCCTTTTGAATTATTTAATTTGTGAATTCTCCATAAAACGGACTAAAATGAATATTCATATGCTCAGTTGGTAGGTATTATCAAAATACATGGTAACATACAGACATGAGTAGTAATTGAAGATTTTTTAATATTCAGTGCTCTGGTTTTATTGGAGGAAGCATCTTAAAAAAGCGATGGGATAAAAAAAGTCTAAGATCCGAGTTATTAAGTTTGTAAGGGTGTTTTAACACTGAGATCCGAGTTATTAAGTCTGTAAAGGTGTTTTAACACATTGTGTCCTAAAACCAACTAGTTTGGGAGTCATTGGCCCAAAACTCACTACTTGGATCGAAGATGTTGTAAAAAATATATATATCTGAAGTCTGAGTAATTAAGTTCGTAGGGGTATCTTAACACCTAGTGCCCTAAAGCCAACTGGTTTGGGAGTCACTTGCCCAAAGCTCACTACATAGATGGATGATATTGTATATAAATAAAAAAATCAGAAAAATTATTCCATTACTTAAAAAAAGATGTGAATTCTGATATAACTTTAGGACAAAAATATTACTCTCTTTTCAACTGCACTTGCGATTATTGTGGGCAAAATGACTTGATTAATATGTTGTTGGCTATGTATATGGAGAATGGTAAAAATAATCGGAGAATTTACTTATTCGGTAATTTAGAAAGAAATTGACTTGGATAAAAAG